>FIZR01022175.1:0-26051 GCA_900060175.1 Ferrisia virgata
GATATGATCACTTCGCTGATCCTTTTAGAGTGTTTTTATCTTCATCTGACTTCGCAATTTATAAAAAGATGTGATCACTTTGTGGATCTACGAAAATTCATCTTTTGATCTGTTGTTCCTGCTTATGCAGTTGTACAAAATTTCATCGTTCAATTTCTGATTATTCTACCATATGTAGAAAACTTCGTTTTTTATTTATTTAATTAAGATCACTACCTTTGACTCCACCCATCTTTAGGTAGGTTTCTGTTTTCGCGGTAGGTACCTACTCGGTTTCTCTGTGGTGTGTTGTTAATCTCTCCTTCAAATCCGTATCCACCTTTTTACCCCTCCTGAGCTAACTGCGTGAATCCCTACCTACCTACTGATCCTATTTATCCCATAATACTTTCCTAATTAAGATATCTATCCCTACTTTACAAATCCACATCTGTATACCTACCCAGGTTACACCACAACGTTACCTTGTTTGAAATCAAATGCGTTCTCAATTGAAGCAAACATCAAGACGAAGATAATAAAACTAAAAGCTTCTCGATTTCAGTGTGTGGGAGAATAAAATACTTTGTATAGTTAGATAGGTAGGTAGGTCAGTCTATATATTTGTATTAATGCAGTACCTACAATCTCGCTAAACATTACGATATATGTAGGTATAATTTCTGCAACAGCTACCATTTGTGTATGCTTACCATTGGAGGGTTCGGTACCCTAGCTTTCTACCTAGCTACCGTTAATAACGATGAAAAATAACAGAAAAAGAATTTCCTACAGCAAATTGTTGTACGTAGGAAAGAATTTGTACAGTACAACGACGACGACAACAACATCACTTCGAAAGATTGTACCACTGCACGAGATTATTCAAAGCGAAGCCTTGCACGTTTTATAAGTATTTGAACATTTTGTTTATGTTGGTACATTGTAGAAGGTACATAAGGAATATGTATGTAGTATATACGTAGACATACACTACAAACTCTCGTAGTATTATATGGTACCAGGAAGAGGATCGTAAGTGTTACGATGTTTGTTTTACTTTTTAGCGTTTTCGCCATTACTTACGCTTCGTTTAATAGGACAAACGTTGTGTTATTTTAGCGTAATATGGCGTATGTAGTTCGAATCGACCGTGTGTGTGTATGTGTGTAGGTATCTGTATACGCATAAGACGTTTAAATAAAAATGTTTGTTGTATGTATGGTATGGTATGGTACGGTACGACCTAACAGAGGGATGTAGCTTTAAGTAGGAAAAGACTGTAATACTGGTACGAAGTTAAGAAATGGCCAAAAGTACTATGCCATCTGTACGATATAAAGAGAGGGTGCAGACCAAACGTTGCGTTGTTGGTTGGTCGTTGTTGGTGATGCTGTGAGGAGAGTTAGTAGTTTCAATGTGTGTGCGTTAGGTTGCGTCGCTCGGGTTCTTAGATTTCGCTATGGCGAATTAAAATTAAAAGGAATTCGTTGTAAAACATTTTACTCGTATACGCTTTCGGATGTAATCACTCGAAAATATGTACTTGGCACACTATTGTACTGCTATAGATTTACTTTCACGCTTACCTAATTTAGGATAATTTTAGGTTGAAAGTTAAGTCTCATGCTATATCGTCGTAGAGCACAACTTTGGTGTTCAGTTTTGTGTTTTTCGGGGAGGCGGGTGCGGGCTCGGCTAAGTTGGTGCGCTTCTAGGGTTCGTGGTGGTGCTGGTGCTGGTGCTGGTGGTGGGCGATGATGATAGTAGAAGTGTGTATTCGTACTAGTATTGTATGTATAGCCGGAGAGAAGCAGATACACGTAGAGTGTACGAGAATGAGGGAAAAAAGGGACGTGGTATAAGGAAGAAGTGCTATGGTAAGTTTTAAACGGTGGATTACAGTTGAACGAAGTTCTTCGTCGGAATTAAATTCAAAGATAAGCGATTTTATCTGTTTCATTCTTGTGTCTGTTGTGTTCGCTTTTAACTTTACGTTATACTATAATGATGCCATGCCGGTGCATTTTCTGCCGTTTGCCTTAAGCTTTTCACTTTTAGCGTGTTTGACTGCTGTTCTTCTTTAGCACCCCGCTCCGCCGGCCGTGTTCTGTTTATGGAGTTACGTGCGAGTGGCTAGATAGGTAGGTAGCTTGGTAGGTAGGTAACCACGATCAAAATCGACGAGGCAAGTTTTGTTGTATACGTACTATTTTTTTTTCCTCCTTTTACCTTATTTTTTGTTTTCTTTTTCTTCTTTTTTTTTTCCACGCTGAAAATAATTTCGAAGCTTGGTTAAAAAGTGGCTTACGATGTAAATTCGTATATATAAAAAAGTTTTTTGTTCGTCGAGTATATATAGATAGATAGATAGGTAGGTAGGTAGGTAGGTACTACGTACTACCTACTATTTTTCCTTGCCTTGTATAGGTACGTAGGTACACAGCCGTGTAGAGCCGCTGAAATTCATAGTAGCATAGATGTGAAGAGCTAGTGTTGGTAATGGATGGGAAGGAAGGCGGTTGCAGGGAGTTATACTTTTGTTTTACCTTCGTCGTCGACGCTCGGTGGCATAGTTAGCGGAATTTCGTGTTCGTGTAACACCGCCGGCAGAAATATACTTACTCGTAGGATGAATATTTCAATATTTCCAACGTGTACGTGAGAGAAATAATACGTATATTTTCGAGCAGAGGACCGGGCAGGGATTTTGGATTAAAATTTATCGACTTTTGAATGTTTAATGGTGTAAAAGCACGCTCGTGGCGAGAACTTTCATCTAAAACTAGCGTTGCTTGTGATCGACGTAGGTAGAGAGAGGTACAACGACGAAGACGAAGACGACGACTATGACGGTGCAACAGCTTACGGATAGCTCGGGCTCGAATGTGCACCATTTTTATGTAAGAAGGAAGGGACGATGACACGGTGTTCGACGTGCTTGAAGAAAAAGAAAGATTGTGATTTTTATTTTCAGTTTTTTACATTCTAATTTCGACATGGAATAAGAATTTACGTCTTGGTAATGTTGAATGAGATTTTATATTTTTCTTGCAGCGAGGAGGGAGCGAGGGGGGTTCCAGAAAAGAGTAGTAGTCGACTTGACGATACTTTGTTCAAATTAATTACGTTATCATAATCATCAGTAGGTCTCAGTCCGTTAAGACCATACTGCACCTAAAAGAGCACACCATCTATCACGACCCTGCGCCTGTGAAGCAGCTCTTACCACAGAACCCATTCGTGCTTCGATGGTGTCAGACCACCTGGTCGGAGATCTTCCTCTACCTCTTTTTCCGGGTGCCTTACCAAGGAGAATGTCTTTTTCGAGATTTTCGACTTCCCTCCTGGTCACATGACTGAAATACCCTAGAATGCGTCTCTCGCATTCTAACCTGACTGGCTCCTGTATTTCATTGACGATTGAAATGTTGGTTTGTCGCGCTGTCCAGGGTATCCTCAGCATCCTTTGTCAGACAAACATCTCAAAGGCGTCGATTCTTCTTTTATAATCCGCCTTTAATGTCTATGTTTCCACGCCATATAGGAAAACAAGAGAAAACAAGTGATTGTATAAGTTACTTCCTTGTTTTTCTGCAGATTTTGTTATTACATGTGACATTACGCAGTCTGGTCATACCTGATTTTCTCAGAGCGATTCGGCGCCGTGTTCCTGTCGACGAGCCTCCATCTGCTTCGATGATGGAACCTAAATATACAAAAACATTGACCTTTTCGTATTCGCTCAAAGCTGTAGAAACTGGAAGACACATGGCCCGATCCACCATCATGACTTTCGTTTTCGATGCATTAATACGAAGTCCAAGTTTTTCGCTGGCCATCTTTACCAAGTTAACGAGCTCCACCATTTCTTCTTCATCTGCAGCAATCAAGGTGACATCATCTGCATAGCGCAGATCAGAGATTCTTCTTCCTCCAATAGAAATACCCTCAGTCCAATGTTCTAAAGCCTCGCGAATTAAATGCTCACCATAGATGTTGAATAACTGCGGGGACAATATGCACCTGTGACGCACCCCCTGCTCCGCTTGAAAAGCCTCAGATTCTTCACCATCAACTCTCACCATCATAGAATTGAACTCACATAGGGACTCCACCAAATCCACTATATGAGCAGGGACTCCCATTTCTCTTAGAACTTTGAAGAGTTTCTTCTTCTTCCAATTCACGCAGTCAAAGGCTTTGGTGTAATCTACGAAACAAATCACTACAGGTATGTTGAACTCCCTGCACTTTTTGATAATTTGCCGGACATTGATTATCTGTTCCCCAGAGCCGTATTAAGGTATTTTGCCACCTAAGGCAGAACGAATTTTGCCGCCTAAAAATTTTTTCATTCTCATATTAGCCCCCCCCCCCCCAAATATACGCGTGCAAATGTAAAGTTAGTAATTTTTCCAAAAAAAAACTCAAAAATTTACTCGTTTCTGCTGAAAAAAATGCCGCCTATAAATTTTGCCGCCGTAGGCACTGCCTATTCTGCCTTATGGGTAATACGGCTCTGCTGTTCCCTTGTGTCTCTTCCTGGCATGAACCCGGCTTGTTCAGGTGGAATTTGCCTGTGTAGATACGCCTTAATCCGGTTGTTTAGGATTGATAACATGACTTTGCTACTGTGTGGAATGAAAGCAATTGTTCGATAATTAGAGCATAATCTAGCATCTCCTTTCTTATGCAAGGAAATCAGCACCGATTTACACCATTCAGTTGGCCATTTACGACTCTGTCATGTACGCATTCACCGCTTGCCATGCTTCATCAATTATCATAAGCGCATCGAGAAATTTTTCAAGGGATTGGTACAACATGATCTTTTTCCACCACTCATATTCAAAAAAGTTTTCATCAGTCATAATGATCACTCCACTCGTCCGGAAGTACACAGCTTAATAAAATTGCCTAATCGGTCCGCCGTGAAAACACGTTTCATCAAACTTGTTCAGAATTTTACAAAGAAAATTTAAATACTCGAACTAAGTCAAGAAAAAAATTCTTGATCCATTTGATGCGACAATATTTTAAGGTGAGGATTCAGCATTAATGTAGCAGGGTGTGACTTGTTCAAATAGGCTCTGGTGACTAAATGAATCAGTGCCCTATAAGGTGGGGCAGAATGACAATCACACATTAATACTTTGGTCAGTCTGTCATTAATTGTAATTTGAAATTTACTATGTTCAGTAAAAATTCATGGTATATGATTTAATAATGTTATGGGGTGGGGCCTTGGAGAGGGGAGGGGATTGAAGGTGTTAAACAACCAGAAATGTAAAGTAATCGGATTTGATAAGAGACGCAAAAAAGTTGTGAAAAAGTTGAGCAATTCAATTTGAAGCAACCTGGTTAATCGATTTGATGATAAAGAATGACGTGATGCTAGGAGGAAAGATTTAGCGAGGGAAAAAAGAAAGAAATTTTCGATGAAGTAAATCACAAACATTGTTTTTCTAATAATTTAATTTCTGTTTTGTTTCAGGTAAGTGTCAGAGCTATGCAATGCATGAACATTATCCAAGATTTAACCCAATCAAGTGCGTAAGTAAATTCAAAAGTATTAAAAAAAGGACGTGTGTATGTATTTTATTTTTTAACGTGAGAAAAAAATATCGATATTGAGTATAGCGAGCACTTGAAAAAAGCACGTTTATCTTCGAAAGCATTCCGAAAGGAAATTATCGAGAGTGAGCATATGAAGAGAAAAAAGAAGAAAAGAAAAATTAATATCTTTACTTTTTCGTGGCTTATGCCAAGAAATGTTCTTGAGAACTAAACTTTCTGAAGATCTGTTACAGTAAAGCTTTCGCTCTTCGTTTATCAAATGACAAGTCTACGTTTCGAGCTCGATATGTCAAAATAGTAGGTACTAGGTAAGAAGGATTTCGTTTTCAAAGTTGATAAACCTGTGAACCAAGAAAAAAATACGTAACTAAGATTTTGATGTGCTAAGCTATTTTTTTTCTTTTGCGTCATCGAAGGGTTACGTCATTTTGAAATGTTGTATAAATATTTGTTTGAAGCAGCATAGTAAGATTTCGTGCGTGGATTGTTAGATCCAGTATATGGTACCAATATTACACTCGTACATATGTCCGTCATCTGATACTATTTAGTGTTAGAAACACTACATCCTTCTTGTAAGGTACTTCTTCGTTAGTTTTATCTAGCGACTGTAAAAATGTCAACATTTTTCTTTTGAAAATTTTATGTCATTGGTTGTCAATAAAGTTGAATACTTGTTTTTTTTTTTCTTTCAGTCGTAATCTTCTCTCGTTTTAAGTTAATCTTTCCTCGAGCTAGGGAATTTTACTTTCGCTTTGCTGTCGCCTGGCTGTCCATCAGTTTTAGTTAATTATCGTCCATCTTCTGACTGGGTTTCCTTTTCAGTTGTTCTGTCAAGGGTAAAACTAAACTGAGATCTTGTATTTTTTTCGCACGAAATTGAATCGAATTCTAATTTTTTGATGTTCTCGAATTGTGATGTTTTTTTTTTAGTTCAATTTCATTTCCATCTTTTGGCCATTTTCTTCTCAGCAAAGTCTTGACATCTGAATATTTTGAAAAAATTGGATTTTTTTCATGGCTTATGTTTCAGTGTTTTTTTTTGCAGATTTTATGTTCAAGTTTGTTTTGCAAGACGCTTATTGTGAGAATTTCGGATTTTCTAGTTTTTCTTTTATGATTTTTATTGTGCTACAGTACCAAATCGTAGAATTTTAGATGCCTGTTGAAGTGTCTATAGTCGTCAGTGAGGTCCAGCGCAATCTGTTGCAAATATATTCTACTTCAATTTCGTAATCTGGCTCATTTTTTCGCAAATACTGAGCACTACATCAGGGCTAGGAACCAAAAGGAACATTGGTTCCGATTCGAGGTCTAGTTTGTCCATATGCCTTTTTACACTGCTTTTCAATTTTCAAACTCAAAGAATGTAAGCTAATTTTTTCTACATGGACCAAAATTCTTACGCAAAAACTAAATCTAACCCGGAACTGAAAGCAGAACCAAAGCTTTGGAGCCACAATCGAAACCAAAACCAATGAAAAAGAAACTGTCGCCAGATGGAAACTGTAAATAGAATCGAGGCCAGAGCCAAAGCCTGAGTCAGTATCAGAACCTATAAAATGGAACCAGAACACAACTGAAACAAGCTAAAACTGGAACCAAAACTAATAACCATTTTTAAAAAAAGCAGAACAAGAATAAAACTGAAACCATACTTTTAAAACTGAAACTAGAACTAGAAGCAGAACCACAATAGAACTGCAACCAGAATCAAACCATTGAAAATAAAACTAGAACAGGAGTCAAAGCCGAAACCAGAGCCTTTAAAAATGAGCTAGAATGGCACTCAACCCAAAACTTGAACTAAAACTGGAGTAAGAACTATAACTGGAACTAGAACCATTATAAAAGATCCAGGATGGATTTGAAACTGAAACCAAACCTTTTGAAATCAAAATTGGAACTGGAACTAGAACCAGAAAAGTACTGAAAGTAGAGTTACATATTTGAAACTGAAACTAAAGCTGGAACCAGAGCCAAAACCAAAACCTTTAATAAGGAACTAGAATGGAGCTCAAACCAAAACCAAACGTCTGAATCTTCGACTAGAACTGGAACCAGAACTATAACTAAAAATAGAACCCTTAAAAACAAACCAAAATGGGACTGAAATGGAAACCAGAACGAGAACTATAACAAGGCCAAAACCAGAATCAAACCATAGAAACTGAAATTAGAACCAAAGCTGGATTCGAAACCAGAACGCTTAAAAAAGGAGCCAGAACAGGACTGAAATTGAAACCAAACCTTTAAAATTAAAACCAGAACCCAGGCTAAGGCCAAAACAGTGGTGATGAGTGACTATCATAAGTTTTTTCGTTTTAATAATGAAAACTATGGATACTATCGAATAAACAATCGATGGTCGCCCATCACTACAGAACTAGTGCACCAAAACCAAAACATGACTGAAACCCATAGGTGGGGGGGGGGGGTAAACCATTCCATATGTTTAATTGGTTCCCTTCCTCAGAAAGTGTTTCTGTTCAAGATGAATATCTCACAAATGACTGGGAATTTTGTGAAACCAATTGAAATTTTAAAAATGTTTAAAACATTATAAAAATTGATGAAAATATTGAAATTTTAGAAACTTTTTGAAACGATTCTGCTAAGAACCTCGGCCTTTTTTCTCGTAAAACCTATTAAACTGATGCCAAAACTTCAAAAACTGTACTTTATTCTATTTAAAATCCGATTTTTTTTCTAAATTTCGTTTTTGCTGAGCTCAAGCATTTATACATTTCCAGTTCACACAACGTTAAGCTTCCAACCACTTCCTCCCCTCCGCAACAAAACATTTTCAACTAGCTAAAACGCAAGTATGCATTTCAATTTTTATTTGTTTGCCATCCTGAGGGATTAGCTCCCCCCAAACCAAATCACCAAACTCTGCCTGTGCTGAAATCAGAATCAAACCTTTAAAACTGGAACTAGAACCAAAGCCAGAACTGGAACCAGAATCGTTACTAAGGAACTAGAATGAAACTGAAATTGAAACAAAACCTGTGAAACTTGAACTAGAACTGGAGTCAGAACTATAACCTCAACCAAAACAGGACCATAACCTCAACAAAACTTTTGAAACTGGAATTATAGCCCCGAGTCAAACAATGGAATGTATTTTTTTCTCTTCAAGCTTTTCAGATGGGTTTCATTAAGAAGGGGTGGTTTGTTTCAAAGTCATGCTCTATTCGTTTAAATGTTCCCATCCGCAACTCCTAATCTCAATTCTATCTCCAAATTGTAGAATAATTTCAATTCTTCGTAATGAGTAAACAGTGAGTTGCAAAATTCAACTTCGGTCATGGTAATGCCGACGATTTAAGATATTCTGTCAGCCGCAAACACGAAGCTAGTAAATTCTTTCGAAACGTAACAACGACGACATACACGAGTATAAATATTGTAATGATTTCCTTTTTCGTATACCAAAATTGTTTGTACTATAGCAAAGCAGGCGGAGTGTGAATTATTTTATAGTACTCACTTTGCTATATAAACATAGTATGTATGTTATAAATTCACTATCATTTATACGATTTCAAGTTACAACAACAAGATTAAAGAAAATTTACGACTAGAAATAGGAAAAATAAGTACACAGCTCTGGCTACGTACCTTTATGCACTTAGCTCGGTAATTTCATCACGAGAAGTATTTACTTCGCGTTCATTCATCGCCAAACCCTTGTATTCTGTTCAGTGTTCATCCGTCGATTTACCTATCCTCTTGCGTTTATTACCTATACTAATACACAGAATAATGTAATACACTCGCAATTGGTTCTAGAATATCAGCTCCGCACCAGGTCGTGGTGTACAATATCGGGGGGTGGGGGGTGAATGGATTTGGAGGAAGAAAGTAATACAAACAAGAACCGTCGCGCTAACTCCAAAGTATGGTACACTACACACGGAGGCGCTTATTGAACTAATGTGTACGAATTATTGGGTTTCTTTGGATTCGGGCCAAAGGGGAATTCGCGTGCCAAAAACGCCTTCCAAATAATAATAACCGACGAAGTTGGGTTGTCTTCGACGACTGCGACTACGATGACGATGGCACCAGGAGAGCAGGAATACATTCGGTGTTGTGATCTTAGGTCCGCGTAGCGTATAGCGTCGGTCGTCCTAAAATATTCGTTTTCTTTCTCCCTCAGCCTTCATCGTAATTTGTAATTATCGTCGTGGCTGTCGTGAATAATTGACAATTGCTCGAGAAATCCATAGATATCTCCAAGTACCTGTGTACGAGTTGTACGTATAAGTAGCTGCTCTGTGTAATGGTATGATTTTGGTCCAGTAAGCGAATTGAGCGAGCATTATTGGTTGGTGTTTTCCAAGAATACACATACAAAGACGTGTAATCTACGTACTGTATGTTGCAAAATCGACGACGACGCGATTCTTAAGGTGGACGATGTCGTATTCGAATCGTATAAATTAGGGCGGTGAAGCCGTAGCCAGTATCAGCATTTCATGGTGGTCGTGGTGTCGCTTCGCGTCGTCGTGCTAAATTTCGATAGCAAACGTTGCGAAATCAACGAAAAATGAGGGTTTTAAGGGTATACAATCCACACCTTTACGACGGTAATTTATGTCGAATTCGCGCTATAAGTAAGCTCATATATATATATATACATAAGGATATCAAAAATAGGGATGTGATATGAGACAGGGGTAGAAGGAGCGGAGCGGCGTGGCGCCGAATCAAAAATACTGGTATCTAGTCTAGCTGATTTATTTAACTTATCAATGAGTCAACATGGTTTTCGAAAGAGCTCACATTCGAGAAGGGTGAGAAGGTGAAGGAAGAGACTGTATCCGGCATTTTATCGCATGCGAATATCGTTGGTGTTTATATTTTCCTAGATGATAAAAAGAGGAAGAGTGAGATAGGTGGTGTATTTTTTATAAAATAAAGCAAAGGTGGACTCGTACGTTTGGTACGTGGGCTCAAAGGGCAGCCTAACAAGAAGTACAATAATAAGTATGGGCATAAAGAAGAGCAGCAGGAATTCTCGGTGTATACGAATCTAATTTTTGGAAAATAATACAAATTAATCAACGGCGCCCACGAAGCGTATAATATAGCGTCGCGTCTTCGTGAAACAGAGCATTCGCAAAGGGGATTACGCTTGTGATTAAAATGTGTGCGGAAATCGATATCACGTGTTTAATTTTTAATCCAGAAAGGAACGT
This sequence comes from Ferrisia virgata, assembly GCA_900060175.1. Taxonomy (NCBI): domain Eukaryota; kingdom Metazoa; phylum Arthropoda; class Insecta; order Hemiptera; family Pseudococcidae; genus Ferrisia; species Ferrisia virgata. Next base: position 10,767 of record FIZR01022175.1, read on the forward strand.
ACCGTAATGAATGAAATTTGGTTTCGCTTCCCATCTATTTATTTTATTTTCGCCCCGGGCTGTCTTTATCTAGTAATTTTACGAGATATACAGAACGACAAGTTAAAATTTACTTGACAAGCCTGACCTATCCACCAAAATCAGCTGGTTGCAATACCTTTTCCCCAAGTTGGATTTTAACCTATTTCATTCAAGGTACCCAAATAAGCTTGATATTTTCCGTCAAATTTTCAAAAATGTCTCAGGCTCGAGGGCAACATAGATAAATTTTCCTCACTCTCAATTGCGTCGCCTATATACAGGATGTTTCAGAGTAGATGGAAGGGATTTCAGCCAGTGATTATTCAACACATACTAAGTCTATGTAAGTATGTTTGCCTAGCCTCTGTGTTGAAGGGGCTGGTCTACTCTAATTCAAAAAAAATTATTACCTAATTTCGTATTACTGTTTTAAGCGAGTGCAGCTCAAAAACTAAAATGAGTGAATATTTGGAATTTATTCGCAGAAGAAGGGAATTTCATCTAGATTACCATAGTGTGATTAGTTTTTATAATAGCTAAGCTGGGAAGGAAGAAATTAATAAAAAGCACACCAGTGACTCTTACCAAGCATATATGTATATCAAATTTCTACTTGCTTGTTCAATTGTGGAGGGGAGATAAAAGAGGAACAGCGCCTTTTCAAGGTAAAAAAGAGGGAAAACTCATATCTCCCCTCCCAATTGACCTAGGAGACTAATTTTTGGAAATGTTACGCAACCTTGGATTATCTATCGATTAACTTTTAAAGGAAAAATTTTTGCAGATTTAACCCCTCAGTACCCCCTCCCTCAAATTAGGGCACAGCTAAATTTTGACCTGATGTCCTCCTAACTCTAGAATATCAAATCTGTCTCTGATAGTAATCCATTTCTCAAATTTGATCGATTTTGGTGATATCGAGCCGTACTAATGATTTTTAGTTGAATGCGTGTGGGGGAGGGGGAGAGGATGAAAAAAATAAAAAAATTAAAACAAGAAAGATTGAAATGAAAAAAATAAAAATAAAAAAATTAAGGTGACGAAAATGTAAATAAAAATAGGAAGGGTTCAATGGGGCTATAAGTCAAAAATCCCAAAAGACACATCTAGGATCTCTACTGAATGTACATACTTAATTTCAAGTTTCTAGTCCAAGTTGGAGGGGAGCTACCAAAAACCCACATATTTAAGGCTGTGAGGGAGTGTAATGAGGCACCTCTAGGGCCTCTACAATATATACATACCTCATTTTAACTTCTTAGTTCAATTTGGAGGAGAAAAAACAATCAAAAACCCATATATTAGGGGCTGCGTGGCGTTGAAATAGAGCTAAAAAGTTGGAACTCTCAAAAACCCCATTTAGAGTGGCAATAGGGGAGGAACAGCCCTTTTCAGGGTCAAAAAGGGGGAAACCCTCATATCTCCCCTCCTAATTGACTTAGGAGGTTGATTTTTTGAATATGCTGTACAACATTTGATTCTCTATCAATTAGCTTAAAATGGGGTAATGCACCCCTTCCCACAAATTGAAGCAAAACTGAATTTTGACCTCAATTTATCTTCACTCATATATATATATCTAATCCGCCACCAGACTTAGCCGATTGACCGAATTGGAGCGATTTTGGTCAGTATTGAGTGGAGTTAATAATTTTAACGTTCCTGGGAAAAAAAATAAAAATAAAAATCTGAAATGGCTGAAAATTGTTTTAATGGTCTTCCATCACCTCAAAATGGTTTTGTTAATATCCCCCCCCCCTCATCCATCGTCGGTTGATAAACTGTAATAGCCTGGTTTTCATGGATAATATGACATAGAAAATCAGGCTAAAAAATAAAAATAAAGAAAATGAAAATGAAAATGAAAAATAATAGTAAAAAAAAAATGAAAATGAAAATGAAAAATAATAGTAAAAAAAAAAATGAAAATAAAAATCAATAAAAATTAAAATTGTAAAAAATATCTGACATGGGCAAAAATGATTGTAATGGTTTTCTAGAATCGAAAAATTTATCTTGTTGATATTCCCCTTCCCGATAAACCGTGGTAGTCTGGATTTCATTGACAATATGACATAGAAAATCATTGTAAAAACAGGAATGAAATTTTGAAAAAACTAAATTTCTCATTATGTACTGAGTATTTGAATACTCATAATTTTTCATACAAGTGATTTAGAGAGATGAGGTTCACAGCATTAAAAAGAGCAAACTTATTTCTTCAGATAATATTAATCACTCGCTTGAAAAACTCTTACACTTGATTGTGAAAAAAATTTGTTTGAATCAGAGTAGCCCAGCCCCTGCGACTCAGAGGCTAGGCGAACATACATACATAGACTCAGTATGTGTTGCCTAGTCACTGATTGAAATCCCTCGCTTCTAACACCCTGTACACCATAATTACTTTTCCTTTCAATTCATATCGCTGTAGTGAGGAGAAGAGAGCAAACTAAAATTTCTGCCTTTCTCATCCCTTGACTAATGAGGATCACCGCAAGAACGTATGAACAAACGATATCAACTACCCAAGAAAGACCAAGAAAACTCAGGCAAAAGCCCTAAAGTAGATGGAATTTTTTGAAAACGTGCTGCTTTCGTAGGAAATGAGACGTGTAGGGTAGGTAAAGGTATCATCTATAAATGAGGAGAATTATCGCGTTCGAGTATTGTTGAAGGTTGAAAGCGTGAGCCAACCAATGATGTGGGTGCGTTGTCGGGTTGAGAAAAGGGGGTGTTTTCACAAGCTACTTTTCTTAGCACGTTCAAATAAACTCGCGCATTATTTTAATTCCATGCCAAGAATAAGAAAGTATACGTACTATACGAGTACGTTGTCGTCGTCGTCGTCGCCTTAGTCGTATATAGAAGAATTCCACCAACAACAAATATTTCGCTGGTAATAAAGCGGCAATAAATTTCCAGAACATTGTACGCGCCTCTGCCATCCCTTGGCCCTTGAACGGTGGCTCTTACATCACTGCAAAACAATGATTCAAACATAGAGAAGAGCGCAAGAGACGAGAGAGAGAGAGACAGAGAGAGAAGCAGCGATTTATGGAATGTGTATTTTCCCCTTGTACCGCCCTTTTAAACACCATTGAAATCCGGTATCTTATGGCACTTACGAGTAGGAAGATATAAGTCGGCGACTTTTTCGTTGTTTACGCTCTAATCTCGCCTTGCTCCACTCTCACGTCGCGTTGTATTTTATATGTATGTTTATACGTTTAATAGGTAGGTGCAGAAACGGAATCGAATGGAGTGTAGGGTCCTTCTCCAGCCTTTGCGAGGCGAAGTACCGAGTAGATACACTATAATATGTATGTGTCGAGTTCACTTTAAGGTAGCGTTTGTCTTCGCCACGTTGTACGCCGAATGGCGAATACCGAACGGAACAGCGAACGTCGCCATTGCCGTCGTTCGTCGTGAGAACATCGTAATTTTTTTTCACACGTACAAAACGATCAGAAAAAATAAAAAATAAAAAGAGCAAAAAGTAGGAAAAAAGAGCGGAGACGTTGGGTACCAGCGAGTGGAGGAAAACGTAACGAATAACGCTAATCCTAAAATATAGCGTTCTATTATAAATGAATTATAGTATGTAGAAATGCGAGCGTCGTAAATAATTGTTATGTACGAGCGAAATATGTAAATTTTTTTGGCCAACTTGTTCCTCGTGTACTAATATTTTCACAAATTATCGTCATCGGTCGCCGCATGAGATGATACTGTACGAAGGGAGAGAGAGCAGAAGCTATAGCGAATCTTTGCGAGATTAAACGCCCAGATGTGTAATTAGTGTTGACGTTTGTTTTACCAAAACGACGGACGAATCTCGGCGTAGAATTTTTTTTTTCAAGTTTGGAAAATGCGCTCTGATCCTCTTCGCCATGTCTGTTGGCCTGGTACGTAACGCAGTGTCATCTCATCATCGCTGTCATTGTGGTTCGATGTGTGTTATGCATTCGACTCACCACGTCATACATTTACTTGGTTTCCTGGCTGCTTTGCGCTTTGTCTGGTAAATTATGCATGCACGTGTATGCGATTACTGAGAAAAAAATTCCGTAGTGCATAGAAATGCGGTAATAAATGAGAAAAATTGTACGCATAAATACGGTTTATTTGTTGGTTTTAAACGTACGTACTTGTAGGGCAGTAGGTTTAGGCACTGAGCGAAGTACACGGTGTTTGGAAAAGTTTCAGGAATAGATATACATATTTTGATGTTTTAGACCAATAAAGGATTAATATTGCATCTCTCTTGCATATAATTTGAGAAAAATTTGGCATTATCAAAACATACAAAATTTGATTATGCCTATAAACCATTCACTCTCGTCAGAAAAAAAGCGATATTATATCTCTGGTAATTAACAACGTTACACCTTTGGTTATCAGCTATGTTTCACCACTGGTTACCAGCAATGTTTTACCTCTGGTTATCTGTAGTATTTTACCTCTGCTTACCAACGATGTTCTATCTTTGGTAATCAGCAACATTATACCTCTGGTTACTGACTGTGCTGTACCTCTGGTTACCAGCAATGTTTTACCTCCGGTTACCTGTGGTATTTTACCTCTGCTTACCAACGGTGTTCTAATCTTTGGTAATCAGCAACATTATACCTCTGGTTACTGACTGTGCTGTGCCTCTGGTTACCAACAGTGTTATATGTACCTCTGGATACTAGCAGTATAATATCACTGGTCACCAGCGGTATTATAACTCCAATCATCAGTACCTAGTATACCTCTGGTAACTGGCTGTGTTGTGTGTTGTGCCTCTGGTTACCAACAATGTTTTACCTCCGGTTACCTGTGGTATTTTACCTCTGCTTATCAACGGTGTTCTATCTTTAGTAATCAGCAACATTATACCTCTGTAACTGGCTGTGTTGTGCCTCTGGTTACCAACAGTATTATACTTCTGCATGCTTGAGCTACAATACCAGTGATTATTATATCCTTGGTAATAAGTGGTGTTATACCTCTGGTTACTGGTCATATTTTATCCAGGTAATTAGAGACATTATACCTTTGTTACCAACTGTGTTGTCCCTCTAGCTAATGGCGATATTATACTTCTGGTCATAAACAGTATTGTACATCTACATTAGTGACATTATACCACTGATTACCAGTGGTTATTGGTGGTATGCTGCTCTGGTTACCACTGGTATTATACCCTCGCATACCAGCGGAATGATACCTCTAATTACTACTAATATCATACCTTTGGTCATCAGTGGTATTATACATATGGTCACAAGCAGTATTATATTTCTGGTAATTAATCCCATGTAGGAAAACTGCTCTAGAAACAGCGGTTATTCACTATAGAACTGTAGTTTTGAGTAGTTATTAGTGTCTTAGTACTAAGTTCACTACTGAACAGTAGTGTTTCATCATACACCAGTAATGTTTTAGTAGATATTTAACATTGCAAAGTGGTTATGTAGTAATCACATGCTACACACAGAAACATTTTACTACTTAGTGTTCTACTGACCAAAGCTTTTCAGTAGTAATGAAATACTTTTAATACTTTTAGAAATGTGCCAAAAAATGTGCATAAATTTTTACTTTATCGCACTATTCAATACCCTGAGTAGTGAACTATGCTATTATCTCAGATATCGAAGATAGTAGTATGTTCCAGTAGTAAATGTAGGTACATCCCCAGTAGTATTTATTCTCCGCAAGTTGTGAATATATACAGTATACTCAGTGTCAGTAGTCAGTGTGGTTTCCTAGTGTAGTTTTATCAGTGATAATACACTACTAATACTCTTAGATGGTGTAATTTTTGGGTAGTAATGCATCATTTCTAGTAGCACCGATGATCCAGTGATTTTTCACTGCTATAGATTGCACTCTTCAGTAGTATTACTGAATTACTACCGGCAAAACCTCACAAGGAAAACACACTGATTTTTCAATAGCATGCAAGTGTGATTTTTCTACATTGAATGACATTATACCTCTGGTCACTGGTGGTGTTTTTATCTTCCAACAATCGGGCACTTTATCTGCTGTGTAATACCTGTGGTTATCAGCAGTATTATAACCCTGGTTACCAGCAATGGTATACCTCTGGTTACTAGAGGTATTTTATCCTTGGCCATCAGCAACGTTATACCTCTGGTTATCGGCAGTATTGTATCTCTGGTTGCTGATGGTATTGTAATACTGGGCGCTGGCAGTATAATATCTTTGGTTCCGAGCTATATTATACCTTTGGTCTGCATCAGTATTACACCTCTGGTTACTGGTGGTATTTTATCTTTGGTAATTGGCGACATTATACCTCTGGTTACCGACTGTGTTGTGCTCCTACTTACCGGTGATATTATACATTTGGCCAGGGAGGGGGGGGGGTGTTTTATCTTCCAAGAATCAAGGACGTTATCAGTTGTGTTATGCCTGTGGTTATCAGCAGTGTTATAATCCTGGTTACCAGCTATGGTATACCTCTAGTTACTAGTGGTATTTTATCCTAGGTAATCTGCAATGTTATACCTATGTTTGTTGGCAGTATTATACCTCTGGTTATTGGCTGTGTTTTGCCTCTGTTTACCAACAGTATTATACTTCTGGATGATGGTAGTATAATACTTTTGATTACCATCAATATTATACTTTTGGTCGTCAGGAGTATTATGCATCTGGTCACAAATGATATTATACCACTGGTTAATGGCGGAGATTACTCTCCAATAATTAGCGACATTACTGGTTGTAGTACGTCTCTGGTAACCAGTGGTATTATACCTCTACAGGGGGTTTTATGCTTCTGGTTAACAGTGATGTTATGCCTCTGGCTTCCATTAATATTGTACCTCTTGTGAGGTGTGGTGTTATACTCATAGTTACCAATGTTATTATACCTCTGATAACAAGTGACATTACAATAAAAGACGGAGACAGTAAGGCTTAAGCGCTCTCTCAATTTTGAGCTAGCTCCCAACACGTTTCGAAGGAAATTTAATAGGTAATAATTTAGTATGTCATTTTTGAAGGTGAAAAATGTTCTCAAATGAACATTTTTTGGACCTTTCATCTTTGATTGTAAATTGGCGAGATCTGAATGAATACTTTTGTCAGAATAATCACACCCCTTACGATTTTAAGCATAAGCTAATGTTCTTACACAATGGAATTTTTTCTATTTTCGTTTTCATTTTCAACCTGCCGCGATTTATAGGTAAGCTTTGAAACATTGACACGTGAAGAATTGTATTATTTTCTCGAAATGCATTTTATCATTTTTTAAAATTCTATCGTAGCTTCGTTGACATTGTTTTGAAACATAGTGTTCGTGTATTTTGCGCATGCAACCCATATAGGGTAAACTTATTAAATGTATCGTCGAGTTCATGACGTTTCTCGAATAAATAATATGTACATTAGTACTATTTATGCTACAGTACCTATGCAAACGTATGTTAGATATATAGGTATTTATGTACCTACCTACCTACCTACCTACCTGCGTACTTTGTAAGATATAGTATGTATTGCAGTGCAGTATTGTGGTAAATTTGCAACATGGTACGTACACCATGTACTGAATTTACAATGGTACGTCTAGGATACGTACATAGGTACATACCTCTCTTTACCTATTGGTTACATTAGTCTAGCTACTTCGTAGTACGAATATGTCCAAAGGATTAATTTACTTAGTGCACGTGTTGCGTGATATATATTACGTACTACATCTACCTATTCGTAGCTCTATGTACGTAGACGTACGGTAGAGAAGGAGGAGAGAAAGAGAGCGGATTCGTGGATCGTGGTGCATTTTAAAAAGGCAAACGAGCGAACGAGCATAGCATCGCATCGCGATTAATCTATACGTGTCATCGGTGCTGTAATCTTCGGTGTACTCGCTATATACCCTGCTTAGTGCCATTTTGTCGATGTTTATTACCTTCGTCGGAAATATTTATCGCAGCTGCGGATGGATTAATGGGTTTGCGGAGCGCGAGCGCGCTCGCGATGACGATTAGAAAAGATTTCACGTGGTGTTTTTCTCGTCTACGAATTACTACGTATACAGCATGTATGTACTTGTTTGCTTGTGTGTACCGAGAGGGTATCTCGAGCAAGGTTCATTTATTACTCATCGTACTTACGTATATACAATATACCTATATAGTAGTAGTCTTAACATGTACTGGTATACCTACACCTTTACCTATTTATTGGAATATGTATCGAGTGGCAGTCAAGATTGATGGACATCAAAACAACGCAATGGAGAGAAAAAGTTATTCGAACTATATTCTAAATGCGGAAGTTTGGGTGCCTTCTACGATGATATTTATAGCTCGTGAAGGATCTTCAGATTGTAAAATTTTTCTCGAATGGTGATGCTGTGAAGAATGCGATGTTTGAAAAGGCATTGACAGCCAGAAAGCATTGAGGTAGATAATGTCAACCATTAAAAAAATGATACATTCCATCGGAGTAGATTTTTCAGTATGATTTTTTATATTACATTGCCAATGAAGACCAGACTATTAGGGTCTATCGCCTGGGATGAATGAGGGGAAATATCCACCAAATTCGTTTTGGGATCCTAGAAGACCATTAAGACAATTTTTTGCCATGTCAGATGAATTTATTTTTTCATTCTTTTCCCGAACATTAAAAATATTTACTCTGCTTGATACTGATCAAAATCGCTTCAATTCGGTCAATCGGCTCAGTTTGGCGGCGAATTAGATATATATGAGTGGGGATGAACTTGGGCCAAAATTCAAGTTTGCCCTGTTTTGGGTAAGGGGGTGCTGAGGGGCAGAAAACATAAAATTTTTTCCTTTTTAAGTCAGTCGATATAAAAGCTAAAGCAGGATAACATATCCAAAAATTAACCTCCTGGGTCAATTAGGAGGGGAGATATGAGAGTTTTCCCCGTTTTTCACCTTGAAAAAGGACTGTTCCTCCCCTATCTCTCCACCAAATTAAGCTAGGAAGTTGAAATTTGGTATGTACATTTACTTGGGGCCCTGCATGTGTCTTTTGGGGGGGGGGTCTCAACTTTTCAGCCCCATTTCAACCTCTTACAGCCCTAAATATGTGGTTTTTGGTAGTTTTTTCTAATTTTTAATGTTTGTTCCTCGCATAACTCCCCTGCGAATCGGACTAGGAACTTGAAAATAGGTATGTACAGTCAGTAAAGACCATGGATGTGCCTTAGGGGGGGATGCTCCTCCCCTATCACCGTATCACCGTTCCAAATTCATGGTGTGTAGACTTGGTAGGAGCCACAGATGTGATTTTCATGAGTTACGACTTTTCAGACCCGTTGCGTCCCCATACAGCTTCAAAATATGGTTTTTTGGTCAGTTTTTCTAATTTTTTCAGTTTTTTCCTCACATAACTGCCTTCCAACTTGATGTAGGGGATTGAAATTTGCTTTTTAAGGTTGTACCTATTCACTCCGATATCTACCTGTACCCTGGATACCCCTATCACTGTACAAGAAAAAACATCCCAGAATCCTTTTTTTTTTTCATTTCATGAGTAGACCGTTCAAATATTTTCCTTATCCATAAAAATCAGGCTCAAAAAGCATTTTTCCTGTAATTAAAGTAATTTTATAGCTGTATTTTAATTTGAAGTGATTTTGTTTGTTAATAAGAAAATTCCATTGCAATATTTTTTAGTTATTTTAATGCACAACTGTGCATGTAACACGCTATACCGAAACTATACTTTTACCCTCCCTCTTACCTTTGTAGGCTATATTTGCTAGTATTTTGGAAGCTGACAACAAATACAGGCTATTGCTTTATTCAGGGTATAGAATGAATAAAGCTTTGGACATGTACATGTATTTCACTTTGAACTCACTCAAATGGAGCTTTTTGTTTGAATTTTTTCATCTTTTTCTTTTTTTCTTTTTCATTCATTCTGCTTCTGTACGTTTTGTAAATTTACGTACGGACGTTCGTACCATACCTATTTGCCTATGTATTTGTTTTATCGATTTTGTCTATCGTGGTTCATTATAAACGGTTGGAAATTTATCGGGTCGTATTGATAGATTTTCTGTTAGTCTCGTTTCGGCAGCAATTAAACCTTTTCGATGCAATTACGACGACAACGAAGAGGCCTCGCACATGTTACGTTATTTTCAATTCCATTTTATACTCGTACACACTAATTTTAGAGATATGTTCCGATCGTTTGCAAATGTGCTAGTTCACGAAAATAATTCAACTATCTTGAAAAATTATTTGTGGTTGATTAAAAATACTTACTCGTTAATTGTTTGAATTTATTAATGAATTGGAATTAGATTTTCTCGAAGATTGGACGAAAGAGTAAGAGATATTGGGAATATTTTTAATGGTATACATCTCGTAATCATAGTATTGACCATCTATGCCTTTTTTAAAAATTTCGTTACTTCATTACTTACGGATGGGTATTTATTGTAAACATTATATCGCGATTGCATTCCGTTGGTAGGGACCACTGCTCGAAAAGTTGCAACTTCCTCTGCAGGTTAGTCAGTTACCACGAATAATTCAAAAAATTATTTTAAAAATTGTCGTAGAGTATTAAAACATTAATATTTTTATTTCTTTTCGCTTTTTTTTAGGTGATCATGGGATAAAAAGTACAAAAACTGACATTTGGAATTCCTCTAGAATTTTATAAATTATACCTTCAATTTTAATCAACATTCGATCACGGGCCCAAATTAAGCTAAAAAAATAGGAGGGAGGTGTCAAAATCCCAAAATATAGGCCGATTTTAAAGAAGTTTTAGATTATAGAAATTTGTGTATAATTTTCCAGTACCTAGTGCAGAGTGTTTTACTTCGATAGTACTTCCTTCATACCACAAGTAGAGCAACTCAAGTTTGACGAAGTATAATGTTTTGCCTATCTTAATCATTGAAGGGGCAAATATACGTAGATCTGAATTTTTTTCTATAAACCTCTTGGATTACCTCAAGAATATTTTTTTAATTAGATACGTATAAGAGCTTTTCCAAAAATCAAGGACAAAAATATGAAATTTTTTTGCGAAATTTTGATTTTTTTTTACATTATTCAAAATACGTCACGAACCACTTTACTTTTGATTTCAATTTTTTCACTGAATATTCTACGTCATCTGTAACATTTTTGGGTAGGAAATTAAAAATTTTTGAAAATAACTTTACCTACATTTTTAGGAAAAAAATTTCAGATGCGGGTATCTTTGCTCCGTCAATGATTAGGATATGCAAAACATTATACATACATCTGACATGCTGTACTTTGAGCTATTTTAGAACTAGAACGGTTCTACCTTCGTGGGAGTGGGAATTGATCCACTGTAAAAGGATTCAAATCTAGAGAAAATTAAAAAAATTCTTTATGTCATCACTTTTTAAGTTCCAGCAGAAGTCCAAATTTTGTCTGAACTTGTACAACTTTTGAAAAAATTCTTGATTCATTTTCAATATTCGGAATTTTGAAAATTGTGTATCATTTTTTCCATAACATTTAACTTTTTTGTTGAACATTATTCAACTGTTATCGATCCAGATGTTAACAATCCAGAACAGTTGACCATTAATGTTGAGGCCATCAACATCTGAACAATCTGAATTTTGATGGTTCACTTCCCACGGTCCACTGTTGGCATTATAATTCTAAAATGAACTTTTAAACATCTCTCGATGTTATAATTTTCTCCAGGTCATGATCCTGACTATAGTCTTTTAGATAAAACTCACCTCCGAGCAAGGCTCCAGCTATAGTCAGTTGAATAAAATTTTCCTTAGGATTCGACCAAGACTACAGTCTGTTAAAAAAAATAAAATCATTTTTCATTTTGGGGGGAGGGAGCAATAAAATAAATAGTGAACCATCAACATTCACGCCATCAAGTTTGGGTTGTTAACTCTTCACAGTCCGAATTCATCGAAATGTAATCATCAACAGTTGATAGTCAATCATGCACTATCAAGAGTTGACCATCAAAAGTGGACCATCAAGATTCGAACTGCCAACAATAGACCCTTCAACAGTTGTCAATTGACTATCAATATCCGGACTATCAACATCTTAAATGCCAACTTGAATGTGAAGCAATTTTGAAAAATTCTTTATGCTATCACATCCACATTCCAACAGAAATCCAAAGTTCATCTGAAATTATGCAACTTTAAAAGAAATTTTGATTTATTTTCAACATTGGGAATTTTTTCTTGCATTTTTTTCATAACATTTAACTTTTTTGTCAAACATTATTCAACTGTTGTCGAACCAAATGTTAACAGCCCAGAACAGTTGACCATCAGTGCTAATACCATCAACATCCCGACCATCAAAATCTGAACAATCTAGATTTTGATGGTCCACTGTTGACGCTAAAATTGTAAAATGGACTTTTAAGCATCTTTCGATGGTATAATTTTCCCCAGGTCATGACCCTGACTATACTCCTTTAGATAAAACTCACCAACGACCATAACTCTAAATATAGTCAGTTGAATAAAATTCTCCTCTGGACACGACCAAGACTATAGTCCATTGAATGAAATTAATATCAGGCCATGACGCTGACAGGAGTTCTTTTAATGAAGGTCTTATGACCCTGGCTATAATTATGGAGATAAAATTGCGCATGGACCATTCCATACCTATAGGGAATTGACTAAAATATTTTTCTGCACAATAGTAGACTTATCAGAGAGTTCTCATCCTAAATTTATAAATGTAATTAATTTTTTATCAGTTATTGGTATTTCAACTTTTTATCTGACACAATTCAACTACATATCGTCAAATGAACCCGAAACATATAATCCTAAGCCTGTGAGCATGTTATCTCTCTCTCTCTCTCGTGCAGATTTCGAAGATCAACTGTTGACGGTTCAACTATAAAATACGCTATTAAGCATCTTTCGATGTTGAGAATAATCCAGATTTTGATTGTTTAGATTTTGATGGTCAACTGTTGAATGTGCTATAATCACTTACTAGGCTCCAGCAGAAGGCCATCTTTCATCCGAACTTAAACACCTTTAAAAAAGATTCTTGATGTATTTTCAACATTGGAAATTTTGAAAACTGCACAGCTTCTTTTTCATAACATTTGACTTTTTTGTCGGACATTATTCAACAGTTGTCGATCCAGATGTTAACAGCCCAGAACAACTGACCATCAATATAAAGGCCATCAACATGCCGGCCATCAAAACCTGAACAATTCGGATTTAGACTGTCCGGACTTTGATAGTCCACTGTTGATGGAAATTTTAGAATGCGATATTAAACATCTTTCGATGTTGAAATTACTGTCCCCTCCACCCCCCTCTTCACTACTCCCTCCCTCCAGTGATGATGAAAAAAAATCTCGAATACGCTTTATATAATGATCGTTTATTGGTGGATTCGAATTCTGAGACCAAATGGAAAATTATTCACCATATCTTCCGGATTCTTATAGCGTTCGAAAAAAATAATCCAAAACGAATAAATTACCTGGAAATAGGTACTTATTATCAGCAGAGTTTTATAAAACGGAATAACGATCGTGTACGAAATCGTTGTAATAATTTTCAAAGGCACTTGGAGAGGTCACTCCGCTCCATAGAGTAGATCATATTTTACCCTTGCTTGTGTAGTAATTCGCTGCTTGAGCGTGTATTCCACCGAATGCCTCGTAGTAAGGGCGCTGGTACGTAGCACGTAACGTATACGGCACACAGAAAGAGGAAGGGAAAAAGAAAGCATAGCATACGCCACGATGCGATTTTTTATCGTTTTTTTTTTTTTTTTTTTTTTTTTTTTTTTTTGTTTACGGAGAACTGCAAGTTGCTCGTTGGCATTAATTATTTAAATCCTCATTATGCGACGTGCATAGTATTCGTAGAAAAATTTATAATTAAAAATTTAAGAGCGTCTACCGGTTTTTTGCATAGGAATAGCTTTTGACGTCGATGGCGCTGGCGGTGTGGGCCAACGTCGGCAGGGGGTACGGGCATGGAGGTAAGAGAGTAAAGAACACTCACACATTTACCCTCGCGTACACCATAACTTTACGATTAGAATTAAAAAAATAAAAAAAAAAAGTTAAAAAAGAACCTAGTAAGCAAGTACGAGTAGGTAGTAGGTAGTAGGTACGCGCAACAAGGAATTGAAAATCTGAGTGAAAAGAAAAATTCAACGACCAAGAAGGAAAAGAAAAAAGAAACGGAACGCTTTTGTGTCGGTAATATCCGACAATATAAAGAACCAGCCAACAAACGAACGAACGAGAAGCCTTCGATATGCTGAGTTGGGTTTTTATAAAACTAAAACTTTCTTGTTTATACTTTTGAAATTAACGCGTGCTGTATATTTGCGCATGATTGCTTGGTTTTAATTGCTTCGTTGTTGTCTTTGGATTTACTTTTGTTTTGAGTTTTTTTTTTCCTACTTCGTTCGTTTTTTTACTTCTGTTTCTTTTTTTTTTTTTGCTTTTTTCTTTCGTTTTAGTCTCGAACACGACCGACGCGACGCGAAATGATGGTCGTATATGTATACCTACTTATTTAATTGGTAATCGTCATCTACTCGTATTCATATAGATGCATGTGTAGGTAGGTAGGTAGGTAGGTAGGTAGGTAGGTGGGTACTAAATACTAGGTAGATATTAGGTGAGTAGAAGTACACTGCATGGAAGTCGACGAATCGTGTTTTATACTTCGGTATTATGTGTACACTAAGTAATTAAAAGGAGTGAAAAAAAAAAGCGTGCTTATCTGGTAGGATGGAGGATATAAATTTTACGACTACTCGACAACGTCAGACCCGAGGTGTTGATAAAAAGCGAAATAGTCGTAAATGAAGGTATGTAAGTATACTTATGGTGTACAATCAACCGCGAATGTAATCATTTACTTCGTGTCTGTAAAATGTTGAATGCGAAGTGTTCCTTCATCGTCGTCTTTCTTCGTATACTATTACACGTACACCTTCCTTTGGTGAGTAATGATTTCGCGAATTAGGTTACAAGGGTAATGGTTGAGTTGCGTTTTTCTAAATATATATGTATCTTGCTTCCTTATTTTCTCAGGCTTGGTATTTTCCATAGAAATTACAGCCATACTTCATTGTCTAAAAGAAATTCAGCAAACAAACTCTCGTCACAAAAAATTCCTTATTCAAACCGACTCTCTACCTTCTCTTTTAGCAATTCAAAACAAGTTTTCAGACAATCCACTCATTCAAAATGTCCATCAAGTAATCTTCAATATCCAGT
>FIZR01022180.1:0-10799 GCA_900060175.1 Ferrisia virgata
AGCCTTCCTATTTCCTTTCTCATCTGTTTTCCTAATTCTTTCAATTCTCAATTCTCGTTTTTTTTATTTATTTTTATTTTTTTTCTCTCAAAATCCACAATATTTTATATTGTGTATCCTCTTACCCATCCTACCTCCCCAATCGGTATCACAAAACAATCTAGCATCACTGACAACAATCAACAAAGGGTGCTGTTTACTACCTGCCTTGTCTTTCACATGGTCCATGAAAGGTGTCAGTGAATTGAGTAAACACCACAAAAAAAAAATACAAATCTTCAAACATAGCAAAACACTATTAAAAAAGAATTACAAAACACCTATGCAATGGGCATATTCAAACAATCTAGCATCACTGACAACATTCAACAAAATGTACATGGCTGGCTCAAGAGTGCAAAACACCTATGCAGTGGACATATTCAAACAATCTACCATCACTGACAACAATCAACAAAGGGTGCTGTTTACTACCTGCCTTGTCTTTCACATGGTCCATGAAAGGTGTCAACTCGCAACAATAAACATTTATATCTTATTGTACCCTTTGTCCTTGCAGATGGCTTACCTCTATTATGTAAATATTTATCCACCTCTCAATGTGGCAATAACAGCAAGAGGCCCTACACTACATTACAATGGTGATGCGTTTAGAAAGCAGAGCAAATTAGATTTTGTAGGAATGTGCAAAATTGATATAATGTTGCATATTATTCAAATTTTCATGTGTAATGTCGAACATGCTTTCATCTCTTATTAATTCTTCATGTTCTTTATTTAATGAAATTATTCTGTCTAGACCTTTCTAGTTCAACTTTTGTTGACATACCTTTTTATTCAACTTTCCATTTATTATAATACTTTTTTCAATTTTATATTATGTTGTATGATTAGGTAAGGTGATAAGGTAATATTGTATGGAAGTATGGTATAATACGAGGTCTAACAATGAAGTTCTGGGGATTTTGCTCCGCAGACCCTTAAGGTAACCCTGGTGCGTTCGTACACCTTCGTACGCCTTCGACTTCCCCCTACAAATACTGCCCCTGTCATCCTACCCCAGAGAAAGCTCAACCCTGACCGGAATCTTCCACGAAGATGTAAGTTACCACGTATTCGTAGTGCTTACCTAAATGTGCGATGATGAATAACATGTGATTGTTTGGAATATGTTTTATACCTTAGTTGTTTTTTGGTCCTCTTTTAACCTATATTTAAAAACTTTAAACTTTATAATCGCGAGAGTCCGTGTCCAATATTGATGGCAGACATTGAGGTGGAAATTGTTTCGCTGAAACCAACAGTGAGTTATATCTATATTCCATCCGTAGATTAAATTTGGTCGAAATCTCTGGTCGCCGATCCGTCTTGCCCCCACCCCCTTACCTACTGTCCACCTGAGCTACCTTACGATAAATTTAGATATTCTCATTTAGTTTATTCTTAAACTAACCCTTTTCATTTGTTTTGTTCTTTTGTGTAAACATATTTACACCTTAGTTTTAAAGAAAAAGGAAGAATTTTGTAAAGACATTGACGTTCCTAAAAAAATTATCGATCTAAGGCATTGTTGAAGTTGATTGCAAGCAACTAGAATGATGAAGTGAGTAGTTTGGCCAATGCAGATCTTGTTGAAAAGGCAGCTAACAAGCCCACAATAATACCTTTAACCAGTGATATCAAAATGTTGAACGATTATTGCAAAGAAGAAGCCCACAAACATTATCAAGCATTGAAATCAAACCCACGTGACAAGAAAGCATACATTGGACTTCAAAATTGTTGCTACGTCTTGAGTTTATAACTCTAAACAGAAAAAGGGTTGGGGAATTACAAAGAGTACTTTTAAAAAGGTACGTGGAAGCGAACTCAGCAATCATCACTCCTGAATTTTTAGAAAGTTTGAGTGAAACAGAAAAAATTACTTGTAATGCGTTTAAACGAATACTTATTAGGGGAGAATACTTATTAGGGGAAAGCGAGATAAAACTGTTCCCCTATTAATCGCACGATTAACCCAAAAATATTTCAATTTTTTGCTCGGAATACGTTCAAATTTCATACCTACAACAAATGAGTGTTTATTTGCGCTTCCCAACGAAGGGCAGTGCGTCAATGGGTCTGTGGTAATGCGAAATTTCACTCAGAAATGTGGTGCTAAGTATCCTAAATCGTTACGTTCAACCAGACTTAGAAAGCACATAGCAAGTATCTCACAAGTGTGTCATTTAAATGAAGAAAAGGTTGAACAATTGTGTTTTTATGAGCCATACCAAAACAACCCACAAAGAATATTACAGGTAATTTTCTGATTTAGTTCACTTTTACTTTCAAAATGAAATGGACAACCCTAATTTTTTTTATTTTACAATACCTAATTAAATTTACTAGAATAGTTTAAATTTGTGAATTACCAAACGTAATTATACTTTTAAAAGAAAAACCCCATTTTTCAACATTCTAATTTTTATTATACAAAATTTAAATTTACTTCAGGAAATAAAAAATCAACCTCTAAATTTTAAATTTCTAATAAACCTGGATTTACTTGCGAATTTTCGAATTTTGCTTTAATAAGCTAAAGAAATTTCTGGTGGAAAATTTACATTTAAAACAAAAAAATTCAATAGTAATTTTTAAAATTTCATTACACTTGAATTTACCCGCAACGAAATAATTCTCAGAATGAAAGCATTGATCTGGATGCAGAGCTAACATCAGACGAAGAGCAGGTTGACGGTGATTTTTCTGATGTATCAACAAACTTGACAAAAAGAAGCCAACGCATTGAAATACTTACTGATGTCATCTCCTTAATCAATTTATACAAAGAAATATATCTTCAGACCATTGATGAATTAGATATTTTACTGAACGCTGTTCTTGTCACTAAACGAGACATCCTCTCCCCAAGCATTCTCACTGCACACATTTTCAGAAAATACTACAAGGTGTTCAACTACCACCTTATGAAACTTTCCCTTTTGATATCTTATCACTCAAAGAAGTCACCCGTTACGCTGATATAAACACGATTCATACAGAAGTACTCGACGATAATAAACACTTACTCTTCATAATAGAAATACCTATTATTGAAAATTATCAATAAGAACTATACTATTTGCATAGCCACCCCTTTCGAAATGGTCAAACGCAATATTCTTATTCATTTTACCCACCTAAAAACGAATACTTATGTACAGCAAAAACCCAAAGCCGCTTCGCTTTTCTCTCTGAAAGAGACTTTGATAAATGTAGAAAAATAACTTCCTCCTCATACAAACAACCCTTTCTATTCCATGTGAAATCAACTTACTTCGAAATTTCTCACAAAATTGTCAGCTTCAAACCTTCTTTGCTGAAATGAACAGTTGGACAAAACTCTATGGAGAACAATGGCTATTTATATTACATAATGAAGTGCCTTTAACCATTTATTGCAATGGACAATTAAGTAGTAGTATGTATATCCAAAATTCTGGCATACTCACATTACCACCCGGATGTCAAGCGTCAACTCCAAATAATTATTTTTCTAGCCATACTGAAATTATAGTACAAGAATTCCAACAAAAATAAAAACCTATAAAGAACCCACTATTGGCGAACCTCCCATTCTTAATCGCATAAACCCCCAGGAATTCCAACAATTGGCTTCCCAATTAAAAGACGCTGAGGATGATATTGAGAAAGCATACATTCCAACAATTATAGAACAAATAAATTGGACACATAAACCCTATAACATTCATTATTTGCCTATTTATTTATTGGAAATGTTTTAGAAATAGATGTAACAGCCCAAGACAATGCAGAACTGAAGCACTACCACCGAATTATCGTTATGTTGCACAACCAAGTATTGAATACCGAGAAGAACCCTAAATATTCGAAGTTACTCCGCCACGTGAAACAAGACGACCTACAACACATTCAGTTACCAGAGCGAGAAATATAACTCACGATGAATAACCAAATTCCAATGACAATCAACATTCAAAATTGGACAACAACCAAAATTCGACGTCCTTTCTTCGTCAGGGGGTGTTATCGGCCCGTCTTGGTTATTATCTAGGCTATCATCCTTATCGATAGTCCAAAGTACTGTCGCAGTAACGTATCCAATCGTAACGTTAGTTCAGTAAAGTGTTTCCGGTGCAACGAAATGGGACATTACAGTAAAAATTGTCCAAAGCATGGAGATCACACGGCGAACCCAAAACGATCAAAATCTGCTGGCAATTCGGAGAACGAAAATAAGAAGCCAACTAGCGCTCCAGTTGGTACTCCACGTGCCTTGGCAATAAATACGATGCCCGAACAAATGAAAAGTGAGGCGAATTTTATTTTGGATTCCGGTGCTTCTCAACATTTAATGAACGTAACGATGAATAAAAATGTACGAAATAAAATCACCGAGATTCAGACAGCGAGCAGTAAACTTGTGTCCACTGCAACAGTCGACGTGAAAGCGAACAATGACGAAACAACGTTTATAATTAAAGATGCCCTGTTTTCTGCAGATACGCCATGTAATTTATTAGCTGTTCGGCCTATAACGAAGAAAGGTAACAGTGTTCATTTTTATGAGAACGAAGCTGTGATTCTCGACGCATCTGGCAACGTATTAATTCGAGCTCCTGTCCAATGACGAAACAACGTTTATAATTAAAGATGCCCTGTTTTCTGCAGATACGCCATGTAATTTATTAGCTGTTCGGCCTATAACGAAGAAAGGTAACAGTGTTCATTTTTATGAGAACGAAGCTGTGATTCTCGACGCATCTGGCAACGTATTAATTCGAGCTCCTGTCCAGGATGATTTGTACACAGTCCTGTTTGATTTATCGACGCCTAACGCTGCAGCTACTGCTTACACCACTCAGCCAAATGAACGTGACAAACTTTGGCACCGAAGACTGGGACACGCCTCTCCCCCAGGATTACAAGAACTGGTGGATGACCAGGAAGTCAGTACGAGACGAATACAATGGTAACGTATGCACAGTGTGTAATAAAGCGAAGCAAACGAAAAATAGCTACGACGAAAAGCGACACAGAGCCAAAAGACCGCTAGAACTTGTGCATACCAATATAATTGGTCCACTTGAACCATCCGTTCATGGAGAAAGGTATATCGTTACATTTTTAGATGATTTTACGCATTACGCTGTTTCTTTTGTGCTGTATTCAAAATCTGACATTGCTGAACGATTCGAGCAATACGAGAAAATGGTTACATCGAAGTTCAATACGAAGATTTCTACACTACGATGTGACAACACCCTGGAAATCATAGCTGGACGTATGGAAAAATATTGTGTTGATCATGGAATTGTTCAACAGCCTGCGGAACCTTATGAGCATGAACATAATGGAAAAATCGAACGATTCAACAGAACGATAATGGAACGTACTCGTGCGATGCTTTTTGAATGCGGAGCCCCAGCATCGTATTGGAGTTTTGCAGTTTACGCGGCGATTTACGTAATTAATCGTACTCCATCATCAGCGATCGATTTTTCTACGCCATACGAGAAGTGGTTCGGCCAGAAACCTGTTTTTAAGCACCTACGTGTATTCGGTAGTCCTGCCAGTGTACTGATTCCATACGAAAAACGAACGAAGTTGCAACCGAAGAGCCGAGAAATGCAACTTGTTGGGTATAGCGATACCGGTTACCTATTATTGGACCCAAAAATGACTACGACAAAACCTTGCAATGTGGCCAACTTTTCCACATTTATTACGATAAACCTCTAAAAGTTTAGGCTTGCAGCTCTTTATAGAATCAAGTCGACTTTTTTTTTTTACTTTAATACCGGGAAAGTTTTTTTTTTGTAGTGTCAAGCAAGGCGATTGTGTGTATTTCGCCTACCACAATTGCACATAGAAAGTTTTTAGAGATCGTATGGCGAGTACGAATGTAATCTCTAAAAATACCCGTTGTTACCAAGCCGCTGCTCACTTGTAAAACAGTGAAAAGCATTAGTTTGTAGTTTGAATTGAGTTTTGCTTTTGCTAACCCTAATAATGGATAGGATTATCGAAAGAGGTGACTCAAATCTTGAAGTAGAGGTACCATCTTGCGAGAGGTTAGTATCAGAAGACGACATACAAGCTTTGGGATTTTTTTTATTACCGTCCCGTCGTCTCCCAGCGTCTTTGGCTAAACTGAAGAATATTACTTTCCCTATATTATGTAGCACCCTTCCTTGGCTAAAACAAACACATATACTCACAATTTTGGATACCACGCCGTAAAACGCGTGAAGTTTCCCCCCTATACACCACTTGCGCAGTGTGGGACCTTTTGTGACCAGTTGGTCTGAAGATGCGCTAGTACAATGCTCCTAAGAGTGATATTTGTTCGCAAATGTCAATAAACTCTGGAGCTACGGTTCGAATACGTAGATACACCTACCTGGTGGTATTCGAACACAATTTGAAAACATGCCACTCGATGGAAGTTTTCTACTTTCTCGTATACGTTGGTAACTGCAATCTACACTTCACTATAGTCACAATAGTATGCGTCAATTGACAGTGACCTGGAGGTTGCCTAGGTGGTAGGTTATGGTAGTACTACCACAGAAATTTACTACCTGTTGTCGTGAAGGACTGAAAATAAATCAAATCGAGGATTCTCGTTGTAGTGTTGTTGAACTAGTCGCGGTGATTAAAAAGAATTTTTTACCAAATACACACTACATAGAATTTACTTCCCCTCCCCACCGCTCAAAATGCCCGGTGCCGATCATGTAATAATATTCTAATGTATATTTAACCCCCCCCCCTCAGGTGGATGAAATTACCAAAGACATCGCCACACTGGAAAATGAGTCTCGCCAATTAACGACATTTATTCGTAATCAGGAAATCGAGCATAAACCTTCTACTTTCTGACGAAACGACCACACAGGAAACAAAGGACGCACTTGCTCTGCTCAATACTCGGTTAGAATCAATTATAGCTCAAACTGCAGGCATCGCCAAAAGCTTATCTCTGGCTATAGCTCCTTCTCCAACCACCACACCCACTCAAACTGTCGTGATCCAACAGGACGATTTGAAAATGAAGTTGAAACGCCCAGCTCTTCCCAAGTTCTCTGGAAACATACGTGAGTGGCCCAGTTGGTGGGAAATGTACAAAGCCTCTGTACACGATGTCAACAAGGATGAGATGGCAAAGTTCGCCCATCTGAAGATGTATCTGAAGGGAGATGCTCTTCAGTTGGTTAAATCTCTGATCTACATGATCATTACGCAGACCCAACGGAATTAGCTGAAGCTTTTTACGATGATCTCAAAAACATCGGTCCATCGGCTGATCCTCTTGGCCACCACCCTACCTTGGACAAAGTTAAAACAACTTTAAAAAATCTTGAGAGCACCAGCACAACCTTGGATCAAGACAATTTAAAAACACTAATAACCCGTAAATTTAACCAAGAAACGATGAAATTAATGAAAATGAGCCCATCAAACTTGAATTCATTCCGCAAATCATGAATGCCCTTTGAGGAGTGGGTGGCTCATTATGCCGCGCAGCCAGGATTATCTGTAAATACCCTCCCTACCATTAAACCGACCCCGCTGATGTCGCTAGGAAATTGGACCGTTCCCCCTCAGCCTCCCATTCTGCAAAACACCACGCGCCAAACATCTCGCACAATGGAGTGAGTATTTTGCAATGCGACTAATCACCAGACACATTTCAATTTTATTGTTATTAAATTTAAAGTTATTTGTAAATTTTAATAGTTTCGCGTTTGATTTTGGCCAACACTGTTTTATTTACTCGCGCACGCGCACTCTCACATGTCGTTACAGAGTCAATGACATTTGGTAGCAGAGTGTGGTTTGGAGGGCAGCGAAGACGAAAACTTCTTTGTTATATTTAAAACATTCTAGAACATATGTGCATGTGTAGATAACGGCTACGTATAAAAGACGAAAACTCTCCATTGTTACAATTGTCCTGACGACAAGTCTTTTCCAAAAATTTTAACAATTGCTGCCTTATCTTTTAACAAGGTTAGATATACTATAATATAGTCGATTTTTTACATTGTATTTTTCATTGTCTTATCTAATATTCAGCTGCAAACACCTTTGCATTTATATATAATTATGTAATCGGCATTACATTCCTATTGAACATTTATCACTTACACTGTAACATGTGGTACACCTACGATTGCGCGAATATTATCAGCTTAATTCAGCGACACGTGTACATGATTTTGATCACAGATTCGCAAATTTATCTACATCATGAGATGACATTATCATTTTTATAGCGACGTATCTGTTAGGTGCATTCTGGTCAACTGATTGTTTGCAAGCCTCTCAGGATTGGAATGTAGGCTTAACGAGGTACATCGATAATTTTAGTACTCAACTCAATGTGATTAGAACCCGGGTTACATTATTGTTAACCACACGCTACTCTTTTAAACACTGGGTACCCGAGAGTGTTTAGTTAGAGTGAGCAATGTTATTGTGTAGGCAGTAGATAATACTTGATCCCAATTGCATATTGGATTTATTTCAATTTTATCAAATTTATGAATAAATTTTTACCTACCACTGGCAAAATTGTTGAGCAGGAATCATAACCGCTACCACTTATGATTCGATTTTCACGAGTGAATCACCAATGGTAGTATAATAAGGCATCGCTCGTTTTACCGTCTAGCTACACATTGTGGCTTTGTATAGAACTTCCTTAGGGTTGAGAGTAGAGGGAAGTGAAATGGCATGGAACTCTACTTATACCTATGTGTTGTTTCTCACACCATCTAGTCTGTGAGCACGGTTGGTGGGGAATATGCGAATATTTCAGCGTGTCCTGAGTGGACGTATTGCATTTTGATTATTTTGCCTATTAGCGGAATAGAATAATTACCTAGGTAATTATTCAGAATTTTCCAACCTTGCAAACCCCCAAAAAAGGGTTATCGTTCATTTACATAACCTGGGGAGGTTTTTGGCTTATGTGTGCGGCGCTATTATTTTAGCTTAAAGTTACATAAGCCCCTCTCAATGGTTCCTTTGAAACTACGAGAGCCTCACTTATGACCAAGATGGTTATAAGACTGAGATAGGATTATTGCCTTGACAATAATTCTATCGCTTAGCTCACGAGACAGTTGGCAAAATTGTTGCCCCGTCTGCTCAACTAGGTATACGATTCATAACTGTACTTATATCGAATAACCTGTTACAGTAGGTAGGCCTTTATTATTTCAGAGGGCCCTCATGTACTAATTTCAAGTTGAGTACAAATAAATCAAGTATTGATCTAACTCAATTTATGATTACTATTATTATTACAAACTGAATATTTCAAATTAGATGAATTTTGAGATCGCATTAATTAAAAGTTGTCATGTATGTAAATATAGTCTGACGAAGATGCTTCAGCTACGGATTCAGCGGCTGCCAACACAGAATTAACTAATAAAGCTCGGCAATGCCTACGAGGCAACAAGATTGCAGAAAAGGAACTCGTACAAGAGCTAGACAATGGCAAGTTGCATACTGTTGATCGAGCAATAATTGTTCTCCGTTCCTTCATCGACGAGTTGGAGGAGATAAAAAGCAAAGTAGATGGTGTAGACGATGTTTGGACAGAATTAGAAGAACAAATTGAAAGTTCAAATGACGTCATTTTAGACGCAAAAAGAGTGCTAAAATTAGCCTACAATGCTGTACCATCTACTTCCAAGCCAACCAATGAAACTTCAAGCATGATATCAAAATTACATGGAAAGCAGTACCATTTTACGGCGACTTGAAAGACTGGTTAGAGTGGTGGAATGTGTTTCGCGCCAGGAATGCGATCAAGTCTACTGCCATGATCGCTGAGAATTACAACAAAATTATAGACGAGCTTCTCGTCAGATATAACAACCCGGCAGCATTGGAGACCATTTATGTGAATCAACTTAAAGACTTACAACCAGTCGGCCACCCAAGACTCATCCTATGTAATTACATATTATAATAATTAAATGAAACTTTGATTCATTTTGAACGTGTTTTCCCTTCACATTTATCAGTGGAAATCTCCACAACTGTCGTGTTAGTCTTCGTGCGTTAGAAGATGAACTAGGCATCAACAGAGAAACGATTCGCCATGTTGAAAATTGACTGAACAAAATGAATTGTTCAGATTCATCAATGTCATTTTTGACTTTAATTCCACGACTCTGCGACTGGAATTGAAAGAAGCCTCTGTAAGAAGTGTTTTTTTTCTCTTTCTTTCCCTCTATTTTCTATTTTGTGCTCTCGTGCGTGTGTGGTTTGGGTCCCCCTGCATGGTCCATTGCTGGGAAGCACTGTAACGTATTTCGTTGCAGCTGCCAGCTCAGTGACTTTCTCCAGGGTGGTCTTTGGCAGGTGTACGAATGCGTACACTCACCAAGGGCTGTTACACTCCCTAAACGTGTTGCTGGTTAGCTTTCTCTTTTCTCCCTCTTTCTCGCTTAACCCGGCACCTAATGGAACTGGTTCACGGATGTGTAGGGTAGCTGTGTATTGTCCTAAATTGAGGGTTTTTCCGGGTTTTCTTTTTCTCATTTCTCATTGGTTCTGATATCAAATAAATAGAAACTACGAGATATGTACCTAGGATGATGTGTATGATCGTAAAGGCACACCAAAAACGTATGTCGTTGGAGAATGTCGTCGCAGACCATATTAACTCGTGTTTTTTTTTAATAAATAATTTTATTAAATGTGTTTTTAATTAATCGCGATGAGGTGAGTACACCATAGATGGAGGGTAG
>FIZR01022188.1:0-13197 GCA_900060175.1 Ferrisia virgata
TCACACTCTCATATCTTTCCTCTTTATTGAGCCAGGAGGGGTTGATTTTTGGATATGTTATACAACTTTTGATTCTGTATCAAGTAGCTTAAACAGGGGCAATTTTTGCTTTTTTGACCCCTCAGCACCCCCTCCTCAAAAATCGGGCATGACTGAATTTTGATCTAAGTTCACCCCCACCCATTTATTAGTAATTCAGCGCCAAAATGAGCGGATTGGTCGAATTGGAGCGATTTTGGTCAGTATCGAGTCGAGTAAATGATTTTAATGTTCGGGAAATAAATAAAATAAAAATAAGTATCTGACATGGTTAAAAATTTGTCTTAATGGTCTTCCAGAAACCCAACATGGATTTTGTTGATATTCACCCCTCCACCCCCATCTGTGTTGGCCGATACACTGTTATAGCCTGGTTTTCATTGACAATATGGCATAGAAAATCAAGCTAAAAACTTTAGTAGAGGTCCTAAAAGGTCTTAGATCGAGATGTGCCATTTGATAGTTTCAACTACTCATTTCGACATCGTCCTGTACTTCCCCCTTCCCCTCCCACCTACAATTACATACCGGTTTTCTGTACTCCATAAATTGAACGATTCGTGTAATATTACAAAAATTAGTCTCCAAAAGCCACACATCGTAATGCTTTTTTTTCGCTTCAACAAAGATACGATGAAAATTTTTATGAAAAAATGCATTTTCCATAGTTAAAAAGAGCATTTTTTGTAGTTCAGTTGGATTCAAATTTCTGCCAGGCTTGGTTATGAAAATCGAGACAATTTCTTTGGCACATTTCGAAGCCCGATGAATGTGCCAAGGCTTGGAATATATTTCCCGCTCAAAATCACCTTAAATCTACCACTATTCTCAGGCCAGGGCTTTTTACCACTTATGAAAAAACGAATTATTAAAAATTCCAAGCAACTGATAAATGCCCAAGGGAGTAGCCCTCTGACCCCCCCCCCCCCATCCACGATTGTAGAAGGTAAATGTATCAAATAGGTAGTTCATAGTTTAGTTTACTCATCGCACTTCTGTTCTCTTTTCTCCCCCGTCCTTCGTTTCCTAGCTAATTTCTTTGATTGTACAACAAAATAGGATGACAAAAGCCAAAACATCTGATTGACAAGAAAATCCAATTTTCATTTCGTTCATTTGATCTGCTAACGCATTTAATAGGCAAATGAATATCGCACTATGTGGTATCTGAATCTAGCATACGTACTCTTCGATATTACCGTACAGACTAAAAATAACGTTAATTTTCGAAAAAAAAAAAAAAAATGGGCAAAGGGTACGTTTTGTGAGTAGTTGTACGATACCGTACACGCGGACGTTAAAAATAATCCGAGCTAGATTTTTTTTCAATAACGTCGAACTTGTAGTCGATAAACGACAACGATCTATTATTAAACGTACGTATATTTCGCGTTTTCCGTACCGAGGCGGATTTATTTTCGTATTGTTGCCGGCTGCTTGCGCCAATGAGGGATAGCGGCAGTGATGATGATGATGATGATGAAGGCATCTCTGGTAAACCCTTTACCGAGCGTCGCCGCCGCCGTCCATCTCCATTCGATCTAAACGTTCGCGTTAAAAATTAAGATGGCACGAAGTTTTTAGAACACTGTTTACCGATCATTATGACGGAATTATGAAAGAGGCCAATTTAAGGATATTTCGACGAGTAGTAAACACACGAAAAAAAACACACACACACACACACACAACCGCATCTCGTTCGCTTTGTACATCGTTAAATCTTTTTTAATCCGGCAAACCGTGAACGTTTTAATGAATATCGACGCGAAGCCGAACAAGCAATGGTCAGCGAGAAGAAAAAAAAACCACTTCGCCCATTCTACACAGATACTATATGCACAGTACATACCTACTTTTTTGAATTTTAATAGTGTAACTCTTCTATGTACACAGTACAAATCGCGATCCCGATGCCAATACTGTATATGTACGTATGTAGTGTGTACTTATCAAAAAATATATATATATAATCACGTTCGCTGGTATGTACTGTGTGTGCTTGATGGAAAACTGGCGCGATAATTACTACCGATGAACGTATTCGCCTTTTTATATCGGCGAACGTGGCCCGCCACACTGCATTTTTTTTTTTTTTTTTTACAACACACGATCCGGTCAGCGATGCCAAATGCCAAAATCGTGCTAGTAATTTACGACTTTATAACGTACGTACTTACTTACATACGTACGTATGTAGAATACGGTACAGAATTGCTTGAGTACTCTTCCCCTTTTAACCTCTCTCTCTCTCTCTCTCCTCCGTTCCGAGCTTCAATAATTATTGCGGACGCTAATTTCACTCTCATTCATGATACATACGTAAGTGGAGACCAGCAAGATCGTGGATTGGACGATTACGTTCCATTGTATGGTGGTAATCTGCTTTACTTAAGATATTGATCTGCGAGTACACGAGCATCGAGCAGCCATAACTGAAGATCAAACGATGAAAATTTGCGACTTAATTGAAGCTCTCTGACCCGTGCAATCGTTATTAAAAAAAAAAAAAGTACACAGTTTCAACTCCATTGAGAATATCATTGATGCATAAAAAATTAACTTCGTGTTTTCTAAAAATCTTACCATCTCTTTTACCAAGTCAATGTCGTACTGTTTTCACATAATTCTACGAAAATCAAAATACCAAGGTAACGAACAAATAGGAGGCAAAGAATCGTTTACATTACTTTAGAATCCCTGAGCTAGCTCTTTTCTTAGGTTTGAATTTTATGATTCGAGTCTAAAACAGTGTTGTAACGAATGAAGTCGAATTGCAGACATAAAGCACAACATTCGAAGCAAATAAAAATCTGATCTAAATCGAGAGACATGATGTTGGGTAAAACTGGTGAGCTCTTCATTTATGATCGTAAAGTAATACAGGTTCACTTGACCAATAGGCTCATTTTACGAAAGTCCATTCCTGTACTTTCAGATTTTTTTAGGCTGATTTTCTACGTCATATTGTCAATGTAAACCAGGCTATTAGAGTATATCGACAAACGGACGCTGGAAGGGAAAGGGGATGCCACAGAAATCAGTATTGGGGCCCTAGAAGGCCATTAAGACAATTTTTGGCCATGTCAGATATTCATTTTTTTAAATTTATTTTTTCTTCCAGAACATTAAAATCATTTACTCCGCTCGATACTGACCCAAATCGCTCCAATTCGGTCAATCGGCTCAATTTGATCTATATGAATGGGGAAGACTTTGGGTCAAAATTCAGTTTTGCCCCATGAGGGGTGGGGGTGGGGGAGGATCTGAGGGGTCAAAAACACGAAAATTGTTCATTTTTGAGTCGATTGATAGAAAATCCAAAGTTGCATAACGTATCCGGAAATCAACTTCCTAG
The DNA here is from genome assembly GCA_900060175.1 of Ferrisia virgata. Lineage (NCBI taxonomy): Eukaryota > Metazoa > Arthropoda > Insecta > Hemiptera > Pseudococcidae > Ferrisia > Ferrisia virgata. The sequence continues at coordinate 3,398 of FIZR01022188.1, forward strand.
GTCAATTAGGATGGGAGATATGAGCATTTTTCCCCTTCTTGACCTTGAAAAAGGAATATTCTTCCCTTATTTACCCACCAAATTGAGCTAGGAAGTTGAAATTTGGTATGTAGATTTAGTAAACGCCAGAAATGTGCCTTTTGGGGATCTAAACTTTTCAATTCCATTGCACCTCCTCATAGCCCCCAAAATGCGGTTTTATGGTCAGGTTTGCTCATTTTTTAAGTTTTTTTTTTTTAGTTTGTTCCTCGCATAACTCTCCTTCACATTGAGCTAGGGAGCCGAAATTTGGTACGTACATTTGGTAGGGATCCTAGATATGCCTTTCGGGGAGGGGGGGTGTCTCGATTTTTCAGCCCCATTACACCCCTTTTACATCCCCAAATATGTGGTTTTTTGGTCGGGTTTTCCTATTGATTGAGTTTGTTCTTCGCATAACTTCCATCCAAATTATGCTGGGAGCTTGAAATTAGGTGTGTACATTTAGCAGGGACCTTGGTTGTGCCTTTTTGCACTCGCTCACAGTCCTGAATTTGTGGTTTTTTGGTCTTTTTTTTCCAATTTCCCTCCAAATTGAGCTAGGAAGTTGAAATCAGGTATGAAGAGTCAGGAAGGACCCTAGATGTGCCGTTTGGGAGTTTTGCTTTTTTAGCCCATTGAACCCTCCGTATTCTCAATGCTAATTGGGAAAATAGGCATCGCTTTGCGATGCACTTTTTTTTCAATTCTTAATAACAAGTAATAAGGCGAACACTTACACGAAAAAAGAAGTCATTTTATGCGAAATGGCGAAAGAGTCCAAATTCCTAGCTTATTTTGGAGATGCGATAGAGGAAGAGGAGCCTTTTTTCAAGGCCAAAAAAGGGTAAAGCCCTCATATCTCCCCTCTTAATTGACCCAAGAAGCTGATTTTTGAATATGTTATACAACTTTAGATCGCCAATCGATGGACTCAAAAACGAAAAATTTTGGCGATTTTAGCCCCTCTACACCCCCTTCCCTAAATTTGGGCATAACCGAATTTTGACCCGAGGTCAATGCCATTCTAGAATATCAAATCGGCCGCCGATCTGAGTCAATTTACCAAATTTGATCGATTTTGATCGGTATCAAGCTGAGCAGATGATTTTTAAGTTCATTTTCTACCATTTTACAGGCGAAATGCAAGAAATAAAAGTTTCATGGGTAATTCACGATTTTTCACATTTTACGAATGGCAAAATGACATTTTGAACCATTCTATCATTAGCTCATATAAAAAATGTGAAAATATTTTCAACAATTTTTTTCAGAATTTTCACGTTTTTCAAGCTATAAAATAATATTTTGAACGATTTTTTTCAGTTTTTGGCTATTTTTGTGATGTAAAATAACATTTCGAGTAATTTTTTTCATCATTTCAATAGCAAAATGCAAAAAAATCAACGTTTTTCTTTTCTCGAAGTTTTTTTGTATTCAGTTTTCAACATTATTCAACCTGTGTACTTATATTTTGAATGTTTTTCTTTTTCACTATTTGACAAGCAAAGTTTGAAAAATCAACGTTTTTGAAAATTTTTTTTGGATTTAAACTCTTCATCAATTGTAAAATTATGCTTTTAACTGCGCTCAAAGTGTGATTTTACAGTTTAAAAAACCAAAAAAAATTTAAAAAATTCCAAAAAAAAAATATAAAAAATTATTTCATCTAAAAAATCGACAATCATTTCACACTTAAAAAATCCAAAGGTGGAGATTGGAGGGGGAGCATCGGAGGGCTTAGGTCACTCCAAATCTTGAGCTAGCCCCCCCCCCCCACCAACCCCTATTTCCTAGAAAATTTAATAAATGATAATTTGTACGATTAAAAATAGTCAATTGTCATTTTTGGACCTTTCACATTTTTTTGGTATTTTGTTAATTTTATGCCACTCGCTTCCCTAGGGTTTTACTAACTGCGCCAAAAATTTGAAATAGAAATGAAGGCAGAGGGTTTAAGCTCCCCCTCTCCCTAATTTTCAACTTATCTCCACCGATGGAAAAATCGCTGAAAATACGAAAGAAAAAAAGGTTCAAAAATATGAATTGTTCATGTTTTGGCTTCTTTGATTATCACCAAAAAATATCATCGGCTTCAGACTGAAACTTTTCTACAAAATTATTTGAATTTAACGTTATCAACAGTTACCACAACAATCTCACAAAAATTTTAGTCGAGTTAAAAGATCAGAATTCGATGGCAAATTTTTACTGTAAATCTGACCCATGAAAGCCAACAGTGAAAATCAAAATATTTTCGAAGTAAAAAAAAAAAAATCAATAAATTATGACTCATAACCCTTCAGACCTATTCTATCCAGCACTCTAACTTACGAACGATGAGTTAAATCAATCCGGGTATAATTATATTAATGTAGGCGACACTTCGACTAGACATTTCAGTTCACATTGTTTTTACACACACAACAGTCTCATTTCCCTATCGTCAATCTTTCTATTTCAATTACCTCTTTTCTCTTACGTCTGCCCAGCACCTAGCACCTTTCACAAGTGAGTATATTTAGCACCCGACAGAAAAAAAAAAAAAAACAAAACAAAAAAAAACGCCCATGCTAATATATTTTCTGGACTGCTCATTACTCTCGACTATGAAGACGAGCTCAGGATACTCGTCAAGGTGTTTCCGGTATTACCGTCGGACAAATAGTCCTTCTACATTGCCTTCTCCGGTTCGTCGATGCGCCATCTTTATATCGTATTTTTTTCTCTCTTTTTTTTCTTCCTTTCTTTAAACTACGTGTAAACGTAAACGTTTCAGTATCGTACTAATGCTAGCCTTGAACTTATAATTGTGTACTAGGATATAGTACGCAATGTTCACCATGCGACGTCGTCTTTTAATCGACCGTGATCGCGATTAAACGATTTATCGGGTCATTTCACTCGTCTAAATGCGATGCAAATTCGACGCAGCGCAGTACCCAGACGATCGTCGCTTATGACCGATGTACCTACTATCGCTGACTATTATGTATCGTATCAAGACTATACCCACAAATACATTAACGAACCGCGAAATTTTTCTTTCTTTTATTCCATCATCGTAATTACCACGCGTATACGAGGAGTAAATTCTCATGGGTGAAGGGCAGGCGACGCGACCAGGGTACAGATATCTACAACTACCTACAATAATAGAACAATACATTTGTACGCGGCGATGAAAACTGCATGAACTCGAGTCAAATTTCCATGGTACTCGTCTCATTCGTTGCTCGAATAATCAAATAAAATGACGAACAAGATGACATCTACTGAACGTAATAAACAATTTGTGATGCTTTTAGAGCATTATATTCCAAGGTTTGGAAGCGTTCGCGAACGCTTAATACAAAGCGATTTACGTAGTTGAGAAATTTTGAAGGTGATTTTTGTCCGAAACGAGTACCCAAAAAATACGATTCTTATCGTTGAATTTCAAATTTCTTAGAATACCACTAACAAGAGTTTTTCAAATGTGCTGTCTTAAAATACGCATTAGGGGTCAATTATCGCTGAAATACGCTCAAAAAGGACAATATACCAATCAACATGGCTGAAAAAAAAATTGGCAATTCAAAATTAGAACGAGAAGGTCAAGTTATTGGTATTTTGATAACCCAATCGAAAATTTTTTGAACTTTAAGTCTAGCGTATCACCTATTGTGAGCCCCTAAGTGATTTAGAATCATTTCATAATCGGATTCGGACTCACACGTCGAAATTAATTATATTTTGATTACACTACGCCCCCGCCCCGCCCCGCCCTCCAATCGAAAATACTGTCAATTCTGGACTTGGGTCCTTTTCGTCGAAATCAAATTCGAATTTGAAAATTCAAGATCGAATTACTTTTGTTATGATACCCTGTTCGAAATTGTTGTCAAGTTTTGCATTTTCCCCCTTTCCTCCTCAACAGTTTCAATGAGATTTAGAGTCATATCAGTATTGGATTGGATATTAAGGTCAAATTAATTATTTTTACACACTTCACATGAATATATTGCCAATTTTAAATTGAAACCCAATCACCTTCCAGGCCTGCTAGAGGATTTAGAGTAATATCACCAATGAATTTGCAATTACGAAGCCAAATTATCTAGATTTCGATACCACACTCGAAAATATCATCCGTTGGATCTCCCCTCGCTCAGCGATTGAAGATTCAAAGTCATATCAGCACTAGATTTAGAATCGTGAGCCAAATTTGCCTGTATTTAGATACTTTACATGAAAATATTATCAGTTCTATAATTGGCCCTTCTCCTTCTGAGGCCCCAGTAAGGTTCGCAGTCGTATCAGTACTGGATTCAGAATCAAGAGGTTAGAGTATCTAGATTTCGATAGCATACTTAAAAATGTCATCATTTTCGAATTTTGCCTCCTCCCCCCCATTCCTGACAGCCTCTGAAGATTTAAAGACATATAAATACTGCATTTGGAATCGCAAAGTTAAATTTACCTATACGGAAATGCCTTACATGAAAATATTATTAAATTTGGATCTGACCCTTCCCCTTTTGAAGCTACAGTAAAATTTAGAATCATATCAACACTGGATTCAGAATGGGGGGGGGGGATCAAATTACACAGATTTCGATACCATACTCGAAAATATCATCAGTTTTTCGTTTGCCCCTCCCCCCTCTGGAACCCCAGTGAAATTTAGAGTCAGACCAGCACTGGATTCAGAATCAGGTGGTCAAATTACCTGGATTTCGATGCCATACTCGAAAATGCCACCATTTTCGGATTTTTGCCCCCCCCCCCATGAAGCTCTCAAGAGATTCAAAGTCATATGTGTACTACAATTGGAATCGAAAAGTTGAATTACTCATACTCAGATGTATTACCTAAAAATATTTTCAAATTTGGATGCGGCCCTTCCCCCTTTTGGGAGCTACAGTAAAATTTAGGGTCATACCAGTCCTGGATTCAGAATCAGGAGGTCAAATTACCCAGATTTCGATACCATACTCGAAAATGTTATCAATTTTGGATTTTGCCTCTCCTCCCCTTCCTTCTCTATGAAGCCCTCAAGAGATTCAAAGTCATATGAGTACTGCAATTCGAATCGCAAGGTTAAATTACTTATACTCAAATGTATAACACGAAAAAATTTTCAATTTTGGATATGGTCCTCTCCCCTCTTTTAGGACCTCAGAAAAATTTAGGGTCGTATTAGCACTGTATTCAGAATCAGTAGGTCATGTTGCCTGGATGTCGGTTCCATACCTGAAAATGTCATCAGTTTTGGATTTGGCCTCTCCTCCTTCTGGAGCCCCAGTAAAATTTAGGCTCAATCACTACTGGATTCAGAATCAGGAGACCAAATTACTTATATTTCAATACCACACTCCGAAATATCATCAATTTTGGATTATGACTCCCCCCTCCCCTCCACCATGGAGCCCTTAAGACATTCAAAGTCATATCAGTATTGCAATTGGAATCGCAAGGTAAACTTACCTATACTTACAGAATTAACATGGTCAGTTTTGGAATTAGCCCTTCCCCCTTCTGGAGCTCCAGTAAAATTTAGAGTCATATCACCAATGGATTTGTGAATTTAGAATCGAAGCGTTAAATTACCTAAATTTAGAAAATCTTTTCACATGAAAATTTTATCCCCTCCTCCCCTACTCTAGGGCCTCTAGGAGATATGAAGTTATATCAGTACCGGAGTTGGAACCGTGCGGTTAAATTACCTATATTTAGATATCTCATTTGAAAATATCAATTTTAGATTTGGTTATCAATATTTTGAGTTTGGTTCCTCTCCTTTCGAGGTCCCAAAATGAATTCCAAATTTTCAAAAACTTCCACACCTCGACCAGCTTAACTTCGACTCATTTCGAAGTATTTTTAAGGTTGAAACACTACACTAGCGCTTTCAGCGTCCGCATACTGGAACTAAAATGAACTTTGAACTAAATAAAAACAGTTTGATGTGTCAACCTGGCTACATTTGAATTATATCGAATCCAAATTTCCAGCTACTGAAACTGATCAGGGCACCTTTATTGTAATACTGTATTACGATTACGAATCAACTTTCTTCGGAATTTCCACATAATAAGTCACAAACAGCGAGTTCTGCATGGCTCTTCTTCATCAATAGAAAATTTTCATTGACGAAAGAAAAAAAAAAGGAAAGAGCCCAACCAAAATCAGATAATCTTACCATTTCAATCACGAAAACGCTATCGATTTTCCTATTATAGTATTATTTTTCAACTTTATACGCAGCAAAACACGATCAAAATGTAGAGCATTAGCCTCTCCTCCCCCCTTGCTCGTCTCGTTCTTGATATCAACATCGCATCACCATCTCGAGGTACAAACACCCACCCAGTCCATATAAGCGTAATAAATTTCGAAAGAAGGAAGCGCGTCTTAAATTGGCAACACGAACAAACGAACGCCCTGCGACGAATTAATTTTTTAAATAATAAAACATCTGTTGTTCGTTGTAGCGAGAATGAATTTTTTTTTACAAGTTCGAAAGGTAATCTTTCTCCATTCTCCCGCTCGCTCATCCGTCTCTTATTCGCCTTTGAACTGGAACACACGACCGGCTGGAGTCCGGCAACGACCAAGCACGCGATTAAATTTCGGTACACGTTGCCGCATAATATGCAAGTAAGGTATCGAAAAAAAAAACTTAATTCGACCTCCGAACGCAGCAAATAACTAAATTACCATGGTCGTTGAAACAATACACGTTTACTGCACGCATCAGCCAAAGTACCCATCGTATATACCAAGATATACCACCGGTCATCGAGTTTTTTTCCACCTGTCTGCCTGCGTATACGTATAAATATTCTTATCTAGATAGGTATTAGGTGCGTAGCTCGTAATGTCTACGACGTGTGTGTGAGTGTGTGTGTGGGTTCTAATCGCAGCATCTGTTTTTTTTTTCGGCCGTCCAACGCATTTAAAAGTCTAATTATTATACCGAAAACTAAGTCGATGAATATTCGTAAGCATACTGGCAGTAGGTACTTCAGGTACCTAGAGGTAGTAGGTACTCGTAAGATACCTACTTACACGAGCAAAGGATAGCGTGAAAATCTACTACAACTGGTCGGCTTTTAACTTCGGTAATTATTCAATCGAAGACGTAGTAGTCGCGATAATAGGCGTGATCCAGACTGCACAGTGCATCGAGCAATCCAATCTGCTGTACGGTTCAAAAATGACGGTGATGGCGGCGGTGGGGTGGCAACGTGTTATAATTCGATCCAAATTAATGCATTCAGTGAACTGTGACGGGCTACCATGTCTTCGTCTTGTATCTATTCGTATTTTGTACACACACACACATAGGTCCTCTTCACCACTCGTATTACCCAATTAAGCATGTACTTTTACAATATACCTACCTATCTATGCGTCTTCGTAGACATAATAGTAGGTACCTAGAACTACGACGAGTATATACGCATACATGGATAGGTAAAGTACAGGTAAATTCGGCGTAACCGGTTACACGGTGTTACGTATCACGTATGGTAGCGCGAACAGCGCCACGTCTTGGGCGTGAAATTCGCACCGATCAGCGTGTCTTTGTTAACAGTCTGGTTCGTTGAATTAATTTTTCAAGGGCATATTGTTCCGTCACCCTGCTGGCCCCGCGGTACCACTTGTGTATGTGTGTGTTTCAATTAGACAATCGTAATGGTCAACGTGTTGGGTATTCTGTAAATGATTTAATGTTGTTGTTGAAATGTAAAAATTGTTGTATGCACGTTAAACAACAACAACAACAGAGCGAGAGAGAAGAGAATTCCATCGGTGCCATCACGCGATACAATATTTTAGCCATAAGTATATATAATTATTCTCACGTGTTTCAAAAAAAAAAAAACAAACCAATTCAATGCATGAAATTTTAAAAAGATCTAACGTTTCGTCATAACTGACCAATGTTAGCAAAATTCGCCTTATCAATTATTAAATTATACCACAAATGTCACCAAGTATTCAGCTCAAATTATAAACTTTTTTACAATCACATAGAAATTTAAATGCAACATCAAAAAGATCACTTATCACTTTACGTTTCGATTTACACTAATTTTTTCTTAAAGAAAAAATGCACACGTACAGCCCCTTCGATTTGTTCGAGAGATGAAGAATACGAGCAAAATCTGATTCATGATCCAAGAAATTTATTTCCATAATTTTTGATCACGTCAAACGTTTCTTTTTCTTTCAAATATTCGAAGTATTTTCTAAAACTCTACGTATCAGTTCCATGTTTATCATATACTTGGTGGTTGAAGTGATAAGGTAGAAGAACCCATGGGATTTAAAAATACATCAATATTGTTGACTTTGAAACAATCAAAAGGTCTGGGTCGTGAATACTCATTGTGAAGCACCGCTCAAAAATATTATCAATTTCGGAATTTTACACTCCCACCCCTCCAGAGACTACAATAGAATTTAGAATTACATCAAAATGGATTCTAAATCATGAAGTCAACTCAGCAGTATTCTCATACTTCAGTCGTTAATTTTAAATTTGCCACTCCCTCCAACTGGCCTTCCTATAGATTTTGGAGTCATATCAGTACCAGATTTCGATTCGAAAGATCTGATTAGCTGAATTTCAAACAACGCTCGAAAATTTCATTAATTTTCAATATTGCTAGCCCCCTCCCGCTCCTTTGGGTCTTTATGATGTTTAATCTCATTTTGATACCCCACTCAAAAATATAAAATTTTCGAATTTTGCCGTTCCTTCCTCCGTGGGCCACTCTATAGAATTTGGAGTCTTTTCAGCGCCATATTCGTAATTACAAGGTAAAATTACCTGCATTTTGATACCTCGCTGGAAAATATCTTAAATTTTGAACTTCCCCCTCCCCGTGAGGCACTCTATAAGGTTTGGAACCACATCATTATCAGATTCAGAATTACGTGGTAAAATTACCTGTATTTTGATAGTCTACTCTAAATTATCGCCAACCTTGAACCCCCCTCCCTCTACATGGGTCCCTACGACGAGGTTTGGAGTCATATCATTACCAGGCTCAAAACCACAAGACAAATTACCTGTGTTTTGATACCCCACTCAAAATTATAAAATTTTTAAATTCCTCCCCCCTCCGCATTGAATTTGGAGTCCCTTCAGTGCCGAAGTCAGATTCGTAATTACAAGATAAAATTACCTTTATTTTGATACCCCATTCGGAAATATTTTAAATTTTGAACATTACCCCCTCCCCCTGGTACCGTGATCCTCTGTATGGGGCTTGGAGTCACATCATTACCAGATTTGGAATCACAAGGTAAAGTTACCTGAATTTTGGTACCCTACTCGAAAATATCTTTAATTTATAATTTTGCCCCCCCCCCTCAATTGAGTCCCTATGGCAAGGTTTAGAGCCATATTATTACTAGATTTGGAATCACAAGAGAAAGTACACGCACCTGTATTTTAATACCCCACAATACAGTGTTGTCAATTTTGAATTTTGTCTCCCCCCACCACCACCAATTGTGTGCTTTATGGGGGGTTTGAATTCATATCCGCACAAGATTTGGACTTACAAGGTCCAATTACGTGTATTTTGATACCTCGCTCGAAAATATCTTCAATCTTGAATTTTGCATCCCCCCTTCCCTTAGTGGGCCTCTCTGTGGGGTTTTGAAGTTGAATCATTACCATATTCGAAATTGTGAGGTAATATTACCTGTATTTTGATACCCCACTAGAAAATATCGTCAATTTTGAATTTTGCCCCCCCCCCCCCCCCCCCCCCCCCCCG
>FIZR01022190.1:0-28958 GCA_900060175.1 Ferrisia virgata
TTTTTTTTTTTTTTTTTTTTTTTAGTACACATACTCTTTCTATAACTCTCTCACACACGTTCGAAAACACCCTCACACACACTGCCACCATATGTATAATATACGATACCTATATACGTATACACCACATAGATACATATCTGTATATTTTATAAAGCTCATCTCATTTATAGTAGTATACCATCGTACTATATAATACTACGTGCCCGATCAAAAGAGTCCTTTTGCCGCCGCAAATATTGAAAAGATTATCGAGCTTTTATCGTATACATGTTCACCTCTCTTCCCTGCTCTCCTTGCCTATCTTCGTAATACAACGTTACGCGCCGACGCTTGTTATTAAAACGAAACTGCGTGTAATGAGATTTACATACAAAAGTATAAATTGAAAGTTCATTACGCTTTTGTGAATTACTATAAAACAAAAACGGATTAAATATGGTATATTTATGGCTGTTTCGTTTGCTACATACGGCACATCAGTGCTCAATACGATATCGATGGAACAGCAAGTGGCGTACACCTAAGGTATTTAAACCAATTAATGTATCAAATTTTATCGACGTTCGGATCGATTCTCTTCTTCAGCCAAAAATTCGGATGAATTTTTCAGAACACCGCGAAAATTTCGATGAATCGGTACATTTTGGTGGGTGCTTGGCCACTCGAGAGATACTTGGATGTATTTTCCATCCCTCTGAACCGAAATTTTCTCAGATTTTGGAGCACGAATTCATCGTCGACCCTTAAAAAAACACTCGCTAATCACTTACGTTAGTAAAATTTCAGGATTACGTTTCGAGTAAAATTAATTATTTACGATTATATTTCGTGATTTTGAAAAATTTTTGATCTTTTGAAAAGTGGAAAGTATGCATAAAGAGGTAGGCCCAGTGCAGAGTAAATACGAAATACGATACGATACGAGAAACTTACGCTAAAATTATCGTACCGTATCTCGTATTTACTCCGCGTTTGGACGTATTGAAGTATTAGGCCTAAGAGGAAAAAAGTATGGGTAGAACCGTTTGTAAAATTCTAGAATTGTACTCCTAAAGTAATACCTACCCGTCCTTGCTCCATTTCAATCAAATTTTTACAACTATTCAAAAGTTCGACAAAATAAAAAAATGAAAAAATCTCAGCCTGATTTTCTTGGCACCTTACAATCATGAAAATTGAAAAAGAGCATTGACAATAAGAAGAGTTCAATGGGGCTAAAAAGTCAGAACCCCCAGAAGGCACATCTGGGGTCCTTACTGAATGTACATACCTAATTTCATCTTCATAGCACAATTTGGAGAAGAGTTAAGCGAGGAACAAACGTTAGAAATTAAAAAAAACGACCAAAAACCCACAATTTAGGACTACGTGTGAGGGGGGGGGGGGGATGTACGAAAGGGCTGAAAAGTCGAAAACCCCAAAAATCTTAATTAGGGGTTGTACTGAATGTTCATACCAAATTTCAACTTTCTAACTCATTTTGGAGGGGAAACAGGGGAGGAATAGTCCTTTTACAAGGTCAAAAAGTGGGACAACTCTCATATCCCCCCACCTAATTGACCTAAGAAGTTGATTTTAGGATATGTTATACAACTTTGCATTCTCTATCGATAGATCCAAAAATGAATAATTTTTGTATTTTTGGCCCCTCAGCACCCCCTCCCTCCAAATGAGGCAAAGCTGAATTTTGACCCAAGGTTATCCCCCAAAACGGATTTTGTTGGTATTTCCACCCGGCCCTAATCGCCGTTGGTCGATAGACTGCGATGACCAATTTGGAGGGGAGTTATGCGAGGAACAAACTCAAAAAATTCAAAAAATGAGAAAACCTGACTAAAAAACTAAGTTTTCTCGGCTGTGAGGGGGGGGGGGCGTATGGAGCTGAAAAGTCAGGATCCCCGAAAAGCACATCTAGGGTTTTATTGAATGTACATACCAAATCTCAACTTCCTAGCGCATTTTGGAATGGAGATAGGGGAGGAATAGTCTTTTTTCAAGGTCAAAAAGGGGGGAAACCCTCATATCTCCTCTTCTAATTGACCTAGGGAGTTGATTTTTGGATATATTATACAACTTTGGATTCTCTATCGATAGATCTAAAAAGGAACAATTTTTGTGTTGTTGGACCCTCAGCACCCCCTCCTCCAAAATGGGGAAAAACTGAATTTTGACCCAAGATCATCCACGCTCATATATATCAAATCCGCCACTAAACTGAGCCGATTGACCGGATTGGAGTGATTTTGGTCAGTATCGAGCAGAGCAAATAATTTTAAACTTTGGTGAAGAAATGAAAAAAATAAAATAGAAGATAAATAAATATCTGACATGGCCAAAATTGCCTTAATGGTCTTCTACGATCCCAAAACGGATTTTGTTGGTAACGGCCCTCCCCCCTCCCTATCGTCCGCTGTAGGTCGATGGACCGTACCAGCCTGCGTTTCATTGACAATGCGACGTAGAAAATCAGGCTAAAAATTCAGAAGCGTTGAAATTTAATGAAATTTTAATTTTATTCAAGCGAGTATTTTTTTTCTTAAATTTTCGCGAAAAAAAAAAGAGGTAACCATCATTAGAGTTTTTGAAAAGCTTTCAAACGACTATTGCCTTTGGTATAATGATCATACCTGTGCTTATCTCGTACCTTGGTCTATAGGTAGGTACCCATACCAATGAAAGGGGTAATTTCCTGTTTAAACTTGGGCTATTTTCGAAGTTACCTGCTAAAATTTCTTCTATCGTGTCCGGTCTAATCGTCTAATTTCCGTAGAGCTTTTGTTAATAGCTGAGAACAAATTAAACACGTTCACAATACGCTTAATCCTATGTACGGTCTGTAAATCCCTCGGTATTAGATTCTTCTACGTTTTTATAAAGCTTCGAATTAAAAAAAAGAAGAAAAAAAAACACCATTGCGATTTACGTTGTAAAATGTAAATTTTGTTTAGCTTTCATTTCATTGTTTTGCTCTCGTTTTATATTTTTAATTGAAACTTGTATCGAGGCGATGCTATCGTATAGCTACTTAATACTTGAAATCTTATCGTCGACTAATTGAGATTTATATACTTGAAGGTGTAAGTTTTTGTATTTTGTGTACCTTCGTTCCCTCCTACTCTCCTCTCGTATATTAAACGTCGACCTTTTAAAATCCAACATCCAACTATATATTAGGCCACGTGCGACGAGCGTTTATTTCAACGCTGCAAATGTAATGAAAGTCGAAAACGCTACGGGAATTTGGACGAAAGAAATTGCCTTTTACGTTCTCGTCGTTTCGGTGTGTCTGTGTGCAACATACATAAGATGTGTGAGTACAGAAGGGTTGTTAACTTATACGTGTGTGTGTGTGTGTGTGTGTGTGTGTATATATATATATAAAAGTTTGAACGAGACGCGCACGCGGCAGATGTTTCGCTGATGGAATAAGTCGAATCTCCAAAATATATAATTTTACTTTATAAAGTGAAATTTGTTGGTGAAATTTTTCATTTGGCTTGGTTTTGTTGCGTATAAAGTTTATCGACGAGACGAACGCGACAAGTGATAAAAGGGCAATAGGGTTTATTCGATGAATTTTCAAAACTGTCCAAATACGTTCGTAGTTTGACAATGTAGTAAATGTCGTGCCTCAATGGTAAAGTTGAAAGTTTTTTTTTTTTTTTTTTAGCTGCTAATCCGTTCACGGGAGTTTCCGCAGGATAGGGGTTGGTTTTAAATAGAATAACCGTGGAGAAATGGTTATAAAAATGTTGTTTTTGGTGTTATTGAAACGAAAACAGAACATAACTAGATATAACTGTTTTTCGTATATTTGTCGTGGAAATTTTCAACTTTCATTCGTACTATAATGTTGACCATAATAGTCTATTTATGAAGTTTTAGTGTAAAAGTTGTAAAAAAGTTTGAATGAAAAGTTTAGTTACGTAATGATGCATTTTTTATAGATGGAGGTTTTTTTTTCACGAGATTTTAACGAACGACGTATTTTGTGTTTGACATCGTAATCAACACTGTAGATCAAAAATCTTTTTTTGCCCGCTATTTTAACGGAAATTAGTTGAAAATGAAAAATAATCAATTATCCGAAAGTTTATGATAGAATCGATTGGCTGATTAAAGGTGTTTACCCTTTAACTGTTTTTTCGTTTTCAACTTTTATTGTTTCCATTTTTAGCCTGATTTTCTGTGTCGTATTGTCAATGAAAACCAGGTTATTAAAGTTTATCGATCTACGGTGGAGGTGGGGGAGGGGGGATAGAAGTAACCACCAAATTCGATTTGGGATTCTAGAAAACCATTAAGACCATTTTTAGTGATGTCAGGTATTTATTTTTTTTTTTTTTTACCGAAGACTAAAATCATTCACTCTGCTCAATGCGGACCAAAATAGCTCCAATTTGGTAAATAGGCTCGGTTTGACGGCGAATTAGATGTATATGAAATGGGATAACCATGGGTTAAAATTCACTTGTGTCCAAATTTGAAGAAGGGGGTATTGCAGGGGGTCAAAACCGCAAAAATTGTTCTTTTTAGAGCCAATTGATAGGGAATCCAAAGTTGTATAGTATACCTAAAAATCAGCCTCCTGGGTCAATTGACCCGAGAGATGAGGGTTTTTCTTTTTTTGGCCTTCAAAAAAGACTGTTTCTATCCTACCTGTCTTCCAAATTGAGCCAGAAAGTTGAAATTTAGTGTGTAGACTTGGTAGGGGGGCATAAATATGTCATTGTGCCGTTCGGAGGTTTCGACTTTTCGGACCTCAAGCGTCCCCTTACAGTCCAGAAATGTATTTTTTAGGCGAGTTTTCTCATGGTTTGAGTTTGTTTGTCGCACAACTCCTTCCAAATTGAGCTAGAAAAGTTTAAATTTTGTATGCACATTTAGTATAGACCATGGATGTACCTTTTAAGGGGTCTTGACTTTTCAGTCTCATTGCACCCCTCACAGGCTCGAAAATGTGATTTTTTGGTTGGTTTTTCTTATGTTTTGAGTTTGTCCCTCGCATAATTTCCCTTTAAAATTGAGCTAGGAAGTTGAAATTTAGTATGTTGATTTAGTAGCGGTCCTAGGTGTGCCTTTTTAGGAGTGGGGAGGAGGGGTTCAACTTTTCAGCCCTCATTGCATCTCTTCACAACCTCGAATAAGTTGTTTTTTGTCGATTTTTCTTATTGTTTGAGTTTGCTCCTCGCATTTCTTCCCCTTGTCAAATTCAGCTGGTGAGTTGAATTTTTTTTGTAGATTTGGTATAGGTTCTAGATATTTCTTTTGGTAAAGTCGACTTTTTACTCCATTAACCCCCCCCCCTCCCCGAACTATTACTGATTAGGAAAAAAGTATCGCAAATACAATGATTTTTTGCAATTCACACACGGTTATAATATTTCATGAAATTCAGGCTGGAAAAGCATCGCGAGGTGTTTTTTTTTCTCATAAGCCTTGCTAAGTCTAGCCCAAAAGTGATGCGTTAAAATTACCCTTTTTTTTCATTCGCGATTGTTCTATCATGAAAAGTTTAAAACTCAGATTATCACAAATTTTCAAAAAATTTCGTGTCAGTGCTTCATAAGGTATTTTATTTTTAATTTTTTTAAATTTCGATTTGCTTCGTCCAAACGTGCTTTCATCTGATTTAAACACAGGTACCTATCGATCATAAACTTTCCATATTTGACTCGAAAATTTTGGAAGTAGAATATATCAAATTTGCCTTAATTTTAAGTTTTGGAATATGAATTTTTTATCATCTTTGATCCAACTCGATTTTTTTTTTGCTCAAAACCCTTAATTGAAATTTTGAAGACAGAAGAGAGCCTGTGTAATTTTGTTTAGCCTTTATGCATATGGAAATACACGTATGAAGCATTCGTTCGTTTTCAGACGGACACCTTGTATATATACCTGCCAGGTTGTTTCGGCCTTGGCGCAAGCTTCACATTTCACACTCTATCCATGGTAGATATTATCTGTCGTCCAGCACGTGGCTGTAGGCGCTTAATTAAGGACTAAGCTATGTTTTTGGACGCTTGACAGCCTGTGCACGCGTCTGTACTTAACTACATTATAATAAACAGGTTAATTAGGTATATTTTTAGTGAAAAATAAAATTTTTCTACACGATCCCTCCTCATATTTATGAAGAATAATATAGAACACCCTGCATGAGATCAGCTTAAATATTTACTAATATATTGTATACATAGTAGCTTGGTATTTTTAGTCGATATTTTGAAAAATATAAAGAAATGAAAAGGTGCTGTATATCTTCAGACATAGCTATAGATCTAGGGTACTTCGTATACCTCGAGACTAATTCATCTTATAATGGTTGAAATACATCTGCTCTACATCTACCTATATCTCTAGCTCCTTTACACTATAAACATAGTTTCGGGTTAGACAGCCCCCGAAACAGATGCAACTTTACCTTTCTTTATTTTTCATCTTTTTTTTTCGAGCCTAGTCGAGTCGGCTCGGGTCGCCGAAAAGAAACACCATTTTTAGACACATTATTAGCTAGTGTAGGTATTCGAATTGTAATGGTGCTTGAAAATAACAGCTGGTTTTTGGTCGCGTGCCTTTCAATCCAGTTAATAGGATTTTTTTTTCTTCTCCTTTTCTCGAAACACGTCCGTCGTATTACGTAGAATACGTACACATTGAGTGTAGGTATAATAAAAAAAAGCATCGCAGTGCGTTGCTTTTATAGCCTGATTTTCGTAAAGTAAAGGAAACTTGTTATGAGAATTGTCCATTTATGGAATTAAAAGAGGAGGGTTTATTCTGAATGGGGGGGGGGATGTTCATATATGTATTGAAATGAATAACTAAAATCTTCAAAAGACCCATCTAGAACTTTGAAAAAATCTGCCTACCTAATTTTAACTTCCTAGTTCAATTTGGAAGGGAATTATGCGTGCCATAATTTTAAAAAATAAGAAAATCGACAAAAAACTTATTATTTTTGGAACTTGCGGGTGGGGAAGGGTGGTGCTGAAAACTCGAAACTCTCAAGAAGCATATCTAGGACTTCTACTAAATCAACAAGGTCAGATTTAACTTACTTGCTCGATTTGGAAGGTAGGTTTCGGAGGAACAGCTTATTTTTAAGGTTAGAAAAGGGAAAACGCCCATATCTTCCCTCCTAATTGACCTGGCAAGCTGATTTTTGTTTATGTTACACAACTTGGATTGCCTATCGATTGGTTCAAAAGGGAATAATTTTTGGAGATTTTGCCTCTCAGCATTCCATACTTGAAATTTGGGCATAACTGAATTTTGATCCAAGGTCATCCTCACTCCAAAATATCGATGAAATTCCCCTCCCCCTTCTTCATCATGTATAGCTCAATAACTCGTTATAGTCTTGGTTTTCTCCGATATTATGACATAGCAATTCAGGCCTAAAAAAAAATCGCAATGCATTGCTTTTTGAGTATGATTTCTGTTAAGTAAAAAAAATATGTGAATTGCTCATTCATAAATTAAGGGACGAAGAACTTTACGATGTTTTTTCTTGAATTGTTGGGGGGGGGGGTAAAAACCTTCAAAAGGTACATCCAGGACTCTTATTAAACCTACCTGTCAAAATTAACCCTCCTAGTTCAATTTGAAAGGAAGCTGTGCGTGCCACAAACTTGAAAAACGAAAAAAACCAACAAAAAAATTATATTTTTGGTGCTATGCGGAAGAGGGGAAATTGCAACCTATTTGTTCGATTTGGAAGAGAAATTTCAAAGAAGAATAGTTGATTTTCAAGGTCAGAAGGGGGCGCCTATATTTTTCTTCCTAATTGACCTGGGAGGCTGATTTTTGGATATATTATGTAATTTTAGATTGTCTATCAATCAGTTCAAAAAGGAACAATTTTTGAGATCTGTGCCGCCCAACGACACTCTTCAAAAACTGGGCACGACTGTAGCTCGAGCTAAAGCTATCCTTACTCAAAAATATCAAATTCGACGCCAATCCAAGCCTTCTTCCCCAATTTGATTGATTTTGTTCGGTATCGAACTGAGCGAATGATTTTTACTTTTGGTCGAAAAAAATGAAAAAAAGCATCGCATTCTAACCAACATTGAAGGTAGAGAAGGTTCAACGGGGCTAAAAAAAGTCAAAAACCCCTAAAAGGTACATCCAGGGTCTTTACTGGCTGTATATAACTAATTTCAACTTCCCAGCCCAATTAGGAGAGGGCTTATGCAAGGAACAAACATTACAAATTAGAAAAATCGACAAAAAACATATATTCAAGGCTATTAGAGGGGGAGTGGGGGTGGAGGTAAGGGGCCAAAACGTACATCTGGGGCCTTTACTGAATATACATACCTAATTTCAAGTTCCTAGTCCAATTTTGAGAGGAGTTATGCGAGGAATAAACTCAACAAATTCAAAAAATGAAAACATCTGACCAAAAAACCACATTTTGGGCTGTGAGGGGGTGAAATTTAGCTGAGAAGTCGGTGCCTCCTCCCCCAAAAGGCATATTTGGGGTCTTACTGAATTTACATACCAAATTTCAACTGTCTAGCTCATTTTGGTAAGGAGATAGAGGAGGAAAAGCCTTTTTTCAAGATCAAAAAGGGGGGAAACCCTCGTATCTCTTCTCCTAATCGATCTAGGAGGTTGATTTTTGGATATGTAATACAACTTTAAATCCTCTATCGATAGACTCGAAGAGAAATAATTTTTGTGTTTTTGGGACTTCAGCACCCCCTCCCCCAAAATGGGGTAAAACTGAATTTTGACCCAAAGTCATCCCCACTCATATATATCTATGTCGTCGCTAAACTGAGCTGATTGACCGAATTGGAGCGATTTTGGTCAGTATCGCGCAGAGTTAATAATTGCAATGTTCGGTTAAAATTATCAATAAAATGAAAATAAATATCTGACATGGCCAAAAATTATCTTGATGGCCTTCCAGGAGCTGAAAACGAATTTTGCCTTCCCCCCCCCCAACCATCCATGGTCGATAGACCGTACTAGCCTGATTTTCATTGACAACATGAAAGAATGAATATCTAACACGGCCAGACGTGGTCTCGATGGTCTTTTGGGACCCCAAAACGCATTTCGTTCGTAATAGTCTAGTTTCATTGGCGGTAAGGTGTAGAAAATCAGGCTAATACGTAGTTCCCATTGCAAAGGACGTTATATCATTTGTAAGTACCTTCGTTGATATTGGTCATTAGATTATCGCCGCTATAGGAGGCGTGAAAAAAAAAAAAAAAAACCCTACAAAACCGATAATTTATTTCTATATCGGAATGATTTCATTTATGTACGCAGTAATGTGAACTGCAAGCTGATAGATAATATATGAATCGCGTATATATACCATGTACCATATGCATGTATAGATAAATGTTGTGCTGATTGCAGCAGCGCAGTATAGGCGGTGAAAATTAATAGCGTCTATTTGTATAAACGAATTAAGCGCATTACGAACACTGCACGAATTAACTTTTCAACTTTTGCATGCTGCTAAACATGTTCTCTATAATAATATACAATTCTGCTAGAAGCAGAAATGACGACGAGGACGTGCGGAAGTTTTTATACCATGCGATACGTTGCGATGTGCTCGTGTACTTTCTCTATAAAGGCGCAATGAATACCCCTTCTCTGTATCGTCCACCGTTGCACTCGACTTTTACTTTGAATTGAATTTAAATACGTTATATCGTAAATTTATCGCGATGTAAACATGCCAAAGAACAAAGTAATCGACGGCTCGATGCGGTTATGGTTTGGCCTTTTTTTTTTCTTCTTCTTCTTCTTCTTCTTCTCCCATCTTTACATCTCGTACCTTACGATACCGCGACTGTATAGGATGACAAATCGCAGATATTTCATAATAATTTATCGTTTTATCTCGGTCTATTCTATGCAGAACCGATATACAGTATCAGGACGATTTAATAGCTGACGACGTACCTAGTATTAGATCTTTATGTACGAGTATGGGTCATTGTGTGTGTATATGTGTGTGTGTCTGTGTATTGGGTTGAAAATTTCAATAATGCTCGTGCGCTTTCTATACATACAAATACACTCTTTTCACAGAGAGTAGAAGAAATTTCGTATTAGATGTGTATGCAGTTCCCATCAGCACCGTCATCATCGTCTCAAGTCATCACTGTATGCACCACAGACTTATCGTAGACTGGTTAATTAGACATTACAGCAGCGTGGAAACCAGTTTTTAATTAAATTGTATACACTTTTACATTGGTACCGTAGTATTCGCTAGTCGCTCCTACATTCGTATATAAGCGCCCAGGTTCGAGTAAGGTACTCCGTATACCGTACGTTATAAGGTAATTATATACCTATATTGTATACCTATATAGTCTACCCGTATATATATGTGTGTGTGTGTGTGTGTGTGTCTATATAGGTACAAAAAGGTAGCATTTATACGTCATTTTTTCCACCCCCTCTTGTCGTATGTGAGAGAAATACGTGCTTCAGAAGAACTCGCTTCTCTGTTATTGCAACGATAAAGATGATGATGATGATGATGTTGATGACGCCGATGATGATGGTGTTACCTTATCTTGTTCCAGCAGAGTATACCGCGTACTGTAGAGTCGACATCCGTATCTCGTAAATATTATCGAGATGAGAGCTTCCCGAATTCGCGTCCTCGTATTTACATATACTACCAATGCAATGCGCGCCTCTGTATTGCTCTTTCTTCGTGTGTATTTGTATATGTGTACTTTTACTATACGTTTGTATACTACGCAGACCTACCTACCTACCTACTCTCTATACAAAAACCAGCCGAACGCAACTCGTTAACATACTAAATATTAGTGTATTTTGGCCAACATACGGCATTTCTATTGCCTATAAGTTGATTTCGAATAGCTCGCTATTGTAGACTATAAACACAAATGTATGCATTAGATGGTGGTTCGTGCACGAATATCAAATGACTGTATAGAAAAATAATTCTTATTTCAAATGATGGCTTTATTCAGCTTCAAATATGCGACTTCTTCCGTCATATTGCGTCGCGACTACGAGAACCATGTCGGTGTATTCCCACGTACGTGGTATGTAGTATATTTGTACCGTATAGATTGTTGTTGGTTGCGATGATGATGATGATGATGGTAGTGGTGCATTTGGTATGTATCGGGCATCTGCACTGTGATGGTAATAACGGCATACAGGCTATTCCATCGTCGGCGCCATTTGAATTATTCTTTTTTGTGGTGTAACTGTAAGAGTTGAAGAATGATGAGGTAGATGGAAAAATTAACGTGTACGTAATTGTTTGTGCGGGAAGAGGGCGGGGTGGGGATTTAGGGTGATTCCAAAATTTATGTCATTGTGTTTGAAAAGTAAGCTAGGATATTGTGAATTTACGATATAACAATTTTATATACAATGCCAATTCGTTTAATGGTCAGATTACCGTGGAAAAAAATCTCGGTAAACTCCAATGTTGACGCTAATTCAATTGATTTGTAAGTGTGACTCGTTTGCAAGGTTAATGAAATCGTCTCCTCTCCACCCTCCAATTTCCTTCCAATTTCGTTGCTTAAAATTCACAATTGGAGTAACAATACAAAGGTTAGGTAGATAGTGATTAAAAAAAATATCAAAAAAAAAATCGCATTCCTAATCACCATTTAGGGTAAGAAGGGTTTAATAGAGCTAGGCACATAGGGTCCTTACTGACTGTACATATCTAATTTCAACTTCCTTGCCCAATTTGAAGGGGAGTTATGCGAGGAACGAACATTAAGAATTATAAAAAATGACCAAAAATCCGCAAATTCAGGAATGAGACCCTCCTCCAAAGCACAACTAGGGTCCCTACTGAATCTACATATCTAATATAAACCTCCTAGTTTAATTTAGAGGGGAGTTATGAGAGAACGAACTCAAAAACTCAAAAAATGAGAAAACCTGACCAAAAAACCACATTTTCGGAGCTGGAGAGGGTGCTATAGAGCTGAAAAGCCGGGACCCCCAAAAGGCATATCTGGGGTCCTGCTAAATGTACATACCAAATTTCAACTTCCTAGCTCATTTTGGTGAGAAGGTAGGGGAGGAACAGCTCTTTTTCGAGGTTAAAAAGGGAGTAAACCCTCATATCTCCCCTCCTAATTGATCTAGGAGGTTGACATTTCGATATGTTATTCAACTTTGAATTCTCTATCGATAGACTCGGAAAGGAATAACTTTGTTTTTTTGAGCCCCCAACATCCCCTCCCTCAAAATGGGGCAAAACTGTATTTCGACCCAAGATCATCCCCACTCATGTATATTTAATCTGTCGCCAAACTGAGCCGAGTGATCGAATTGGAGCGATTTTGGTCAGTATCAAGCAGAATAAATAATTTTAGTGTTGGGGGGGGGGGAATAAAATAAATAAATATTTGACGTAGCCAAAAAAGTTCTTAATGGTCTTCTAAGACCCCAAAACGGACTTTGTTGGTATCCCCCCCAACTGCCCTTAGTCGAAAGACTGTAACACGTAAATTTTGTAATTTTCAATCATATTTTGATGTTTTAATCAGTTTTTAGATTTTTTTTATACTTTTTACAATATTTTAAAATGTTTTAATGCAATTTTAATAATTTTTGAAAAAATTCCATTCAGTTTTATGCAAAATATTTTTTTTTGTTTTTCGTAATTTTTGTGTGTTTTTTTTTTAATGTTTAAGTGTAATTTTTAATGACTTTAAAACATTTTTTACCATTTTAAAAATATTTTACACATTTTCGAGATATTTTCTTGTTTTAAATAATTTTTAGGAGTTTTCGACTATTTTTGTTATATTTTTAAATGAATTTTAATATTTTTTTATAATTTAAAACAATTTTAATGATTTTAAAAATAACTTCTTTTGGTTTTTAGTACTTTTTAAATATTTACAACCTTTTTTATGCCAATTTAAATGATTTTTGAACAATTTCAACCATTTTTACCCATATTTTTATTATTTTTATCTCATTTTAAGCAGTTTGGGTGACATTTATTTTTATCTTGATTTTCTATGTCATCAACAAAATCCGTTTTGGGATCCGATTATTTTTGACTATGGCAAAGTAAAAATTTTTATTTTTATTGAAACAACTTTTTTCCATTAACTTTTTTAGTTTTAATTTTTTACATTTTTTATATTTTTATATTTTTTTTCTTGAAACCAAAACTCATTTACTCAGCTCGATACTGAACAAAATGGATCAAATTTTAGAAATAGGCATAGGTTGGCGGTGGATTTGATATCGTGGAGTGAGGATGACTTTGGAAAGGGAGGGGTGCTGAGGGGTCAAAATCTCAAAAATTGTTCCTTTTTGAACCAATCGGTGAACATTCCAAAGTTGTATAACATATCCAAAAATCAGCCTCCTAGGTCGATTAGAAGGGGATACCTACTTTTCCCCTTTTTGATCTTGAAAATAGGCTGTTCCTCTCTATCTCCCCTCCAAATTGTGGCACAAAGTTGAAATTTGGTGTGTAAACTCGGCAGGGGCCATAGCTGTTCCTTTTGGTGGTTTCAATTTTTCAGACCTTTTGCTCCCCCTTACGGCTCCAAAATGTGGTTTTTTTGTGTTTGTTCCTCGTGTAACCCCCTCCCTCCTCATTGAGCTAGGAAGTTGGAATTTAGCATGCAGATTTAGTATAGGTCTTAGATGTACCTTTTGGGAGTTTCAGCTATTCACTTCATTATCTACGTGTACCCTTCCACTGTTCAAAAAGTAAAACCTCCCAGAGCGCTCCTTTATAAGTTCAAAGGGATTTCTTGTATCATAGGCCTTTTCTTTTTCATCAAACCGAAAAATTTATTATAAAAAGTTTTGAAATTTAATTGCCAAAGTGTGTACTTAGGTAACTACTGAAAATGAGCGAAATTGACTTCATCGATAGATCTGGTAGTACTGTAATATTTCAACATTTAAATTTGGGCACATAAAGTTCCTATGATACAATTTGGCATTTTTCCCCTCTACGCTCATTGTATCTACAAAAATTGTAACGTCCGTGGTAACACACGTGCGCACCACCCCGCCTCCTCATCTATTGTAGCTTATAAATTTGAAGCTGGCATTTTTTTTTAAATTGTATATTGTTAGTCTCGTAGAATAGTCTTACAAAATATTATCCTGAAACAGCTTTTTAAAGGAACTATTGGCGTACTATTTCATCGAACATGAGATTTGTTGGATTGCTAAGAGCAAAAAAAAAATTGGAGTCTATTGGTACACGGATCTTCGCTAATTATCTACATACTTATGACGAAGAAGTTTTAAATATTTTCAGTCGTTTTCTAAAATTTATCTATAAGCTGTATTGTGTATCGCGTACATCTTCATCAAACGAAAAATTGAACCTCGATCCTTCGTCTAACCAGCCTCTCGCACCACGTTAGTCAAACAAATACGTACAAAAATCTTCTCAACTTCATCGCATATATACTCTCATTTCAACGACACCTCGCAAGCTTTTGAAAAGTTCGGCTCATTAATTAGGAAACGCGACTCGACGCCATCTATCTTACTTATCTACACAGGCAGGTTAGCTTGGTAGGTAGGTAGGTAGGTAGGTAGTTATACTGTATACATAAGTACTTGAGTATACAAAATGCGGCGAAATATCGCGATAAAATAACGTCTCGCCGCAAACGTCGCCTTATCTCGAGGTATGTTATATCTTTATTCGTTATTCTGAGACGATCCATCGAAACACACCTGTCAACATTGTCGTTTCCTTTACGACTTAAAATCACAACAACTTGCGTAAAAGCTGTCTTCAGACTATTTCCGTCGTGCTACAGCTCTCGCAGTCTTTCTGTATGTTGGGGCCTGTGCCATCGTGCAATGTATATATATATAGAATAAAGATCGCAACGTGTCTGTAAAGCTCGATGGTTGGTGGTGGCGTACGTATAAAAAGGGCGCACCTGAACAGCGGCATATCTGAAACCACCCTTATAAAACTAGGGATACTTGACAACATAATCGACATCAATTGAACCGAAGCTCTGGGTACAGAGGGTAGAGAATACACATCGTTTTCCGTGCTCGTATATAAAATCCGCAACCGCAAATGTCAAAACTCCTGCAAGTTGTATAAGTTGGAATTAGTGTATACACGATATGGTTTGATACACACATCTACTCGTTCGTATACACTCATCGCACTTACATTCACAGTTGGGAAACTTTCTTCGACGTAAAGAGCGACCAGTAATTGGCGTTTGCTTTTCTTGTAAATCTGCCTCTCATCTATTTATCGTTTCGGTGATGCGGCGCGACGAAAAAAAAAATGTCACATTCAATCCTATATAGAATCTTGAAGTGAGAACGAACGAATGAGCCAGAGAAGAGAAAGAGAGAGATCAACTCGAGGAAAAAAAATTTAATAAACGACGCGTCTGGTGGAGTTGGGAATCGTTGAAAAATAACATATTTAAATGGCTTTCATTTTCCCAAATGGCAAAACGAGGATAAAGTTTTCTCTTATGATTTAAGTTTTTTTTTTTTTTTTTTTTTTTGTTCGCCTCTTCGATGTTACTTTTTTTGGCGTTAGCTCTTCAAGCGCGCGTTGCGTTGTCTTCGTAATACGAGGAAAAACTTACTTCTAGCTCTCACACTCTTGCCTAGGAAAGAAAAAAATGTTAAGTCCATCGTAGCATTGTTGATTTTATTATCGTCGTTGTTGGCACTTTTTCGTATATTTCTTTCAGCCATGTTATGCAGTCGGTATGCTCGGTAATGGGCTATAAATTTCCCTCGTCGAGTTGCCTTCTCTCCATTAAATTTATACGACAAAGTTCACCATTTTGAAATGACAAATTTTCCTACACCGTTGCGCGAGCTAACTCTTTTACGAGATGAAATAATCTTTGAATATTGATTCTTTTTCTTTTTCTTTTTTCGACTTTGTTTTGTTTCATTTTTTTTTATTTTTTATAGTCGCGAATTTTCGCCGTCGTGTAGTGGATAGGCTAGTTCGTTCGTTGAGATTGAATTGATTGTATTGCGGTGCAGGTTTGGCTTTGGGATTTGCAGTTTTGATTTTTATGATAGAATTATTATATTTTCAGTGGAGCAAATATGATCGAATGTTTTTGGTTAAAGATGGAGCGAAAAATACGGTGAAATATTTGTGGATACGATTTTAGCGAAATTTTACGAGTTGAACTACCTTTACAACTTCCCCTCCTCCTCGTCTCCTTTAAGATACCCGCGAGAGTAGAAATTTCGTTTGCTATCTCTTGAAAATTACTCCTCTTTGGGAAAAAATAATTTTCTTTATTGTTTTCGTTAAGAGATGACGAATTCTTGATAAGTATTTGAAATCCCTAGAAGGAACATCTAGCACCCCAGCTAGATGTGTATGCTGAATTTCAACTCCCCCTGCTCAGTATGGAAAGGAGATATGTGAGGAACAAACTTTTAAAATGGCCAAAACTACCCAAAAAAACTATTTTTTGAATTTTTGTAGGTGGTTCCATTTGACAATTATGTATGGGTGGGAGGGAAAGGGGATCATATCCTTTGGAAATGAATTATTCGAGTAGTAATTTTTAGTTTTCTATTTGTTGTATATTTTTTAATCAATTTATGAAAAAATAGGTTTGACGAAGCGAAGTGAGGGCGAAAATGATGGAAAAATAATATTTATAATCATCAAATACTGTGATTCTGGAATTACTTGATTAATTGACTCAATTCTTCAAACTTGATTACTCAATTTTATGTGAAAATTCAATTTTTTTCTGTTATGAGAGAGGTATTAACCCACAAACTCTGTTTTCCTTGGCCTTGGGTCTGAGTTCTAATGCTAAATTTCAACTTTTCAGCTGAATTTAGAGTGAGGGGGCCGTATCGGGACAAACTTGAAAAAATCGCAAAAACCTAAACTTGACCAAAAACTGCCTTCTAGTGGTGTAAAGGGCCCCGGCGGGGGGAGGGGGTGAAAAGGCAAAATCTCTAAAAAGCATGTATAGAACCCCTACTAAATGTAATGTGTCAAATTTCAATCACTGGCTTAATTTGGAGGAGAGATATGCGAGAGTCAAGCTTAGAAAAAGGCAACAACTACCCAAACAGGTGGAGAAAAAATAGAAATCACCGAAAGGTATGGATAGGATTCCCAACTCAATCTAAGTGCTGAATTTTAATCGCTGGCTCAATTTGAAGAGAATATATACGAGGAATAAAGTTGAAAAAAGACAGAAACTATCAAAAAAAAAAAAATTATTTTTGGGGGCTGTGAGAGAATACAAAAAGGCTGGAAAGTTGACGCGTGCACAAGGCTCATCTAAAAGCTCTGCTGAATCTATGTGCATACCAAATTTCAACCCTCTATCTCAATTTGGAATGAAGATGTGCCAGGACAAACTTGAAAAAATAGCACAACCTGAACCTAACCCAACCAAAAATCAATGTTTCTGAACTAAAAAGTAGTGCAAAGAAACTAAAGGTTTGAAATCTTCGGAAGACTTGTCTTCGGTACTTGAATTGTGGGGTGGGTGGGTAGGGGAATTTTGCTTTTTTTGGATATCTGTAAACAGCGAGGTGATAATAATTGCGAAATGACCGCAAAAGGATCTGGTAAAAATTTCAGTCACCTTGCAAAATTCACTTGAAGTTTGAAAATTTTCAAAAATTATCAAAAAATTGAATAATGAAAATTTTTTCCAAAAATGCAATTACTATACCTACATATTTAACCCCATAATGGTCATTAAGTAAAATTTTTCATCTTAACCCTTTATTTAGGGGGTTCTAAAAAATGTCACTTCTTTGCCTTTTTTCACGGTTTTTTGAAAAACTACGAAGGAAATTTTTTTTTAGAAACACTCTACTGAAATAGACGTAGGACATTAATTTCAGATGATTAAGCGTATTATTTCAATTTTATCTTCTGCTGACAATTTTTCAGCGATACTTGATAAAAATCTTTTTTTCGTGTTTTTTAAATGAATTTTTGAAATTTTTTTTTCTGCAAAGCCTTGGTAAAATAGAATGAATACACTTACCTTCGTTCATTTAAAATCGCTTTTCTTCACTTTTGCCCTTTTCAGCGGTTCTCAATTGGGATTACAGCGTACAAAAATACATTATAAATGACTCAAAAAAAGAAAAGAATTAAAAAATTACCTTCACGAGTCTAAAATACATGTAATATGTTTCTTGTGATGTAATTTTTTTCGAAAAATCATTTTCTCAATTTTTAAAAAATTAATTTTAACGTACGGAAGAAAAAAAACCTTTTTTGAATGACCCTGAAAAATCGTCGATGGGGAATGAAATTGAAATATTCTGCTGAATCACCTAAAACTGATGTTCTACATCCATTTCAGAATGGCGTTTTTCAAAGAAAATTTGCTTCATAATTTTTTTAAAAATCGTAAGAAAAGGCAAAAAGTGACATCATTTAAAAACCTGTGAAATGAGGGTTCAATGATGAAAACTTCTCACTAACGATTATTTCGGGTTCAAATATGTGTAATAATTCCATTTTTTTTTTAAATTCACAAAAATATTTTTTATTTGATTTTTTGAAAATTTTTGAAGATTTTCGAACTTTAAGTGAGTTTTGCAAGTTTAAAAAATTGAGAAATTTTTACTAGATAAAAAAAAAAACAAAATTGGTCTCACCCTTATACCTACTACATTCCAAGTCCATTTAAGGGACGGGTATGTCAGGAGAAAACCTTTTTTGAAATCCAGAGAAGGAAAAATCGACCTCTTCACCCCTTCCAATTGACTTGGAGAACTGATTTTTGGACTTCTTGCGCAAGTTTCAATTCCCTCAAGATTGGTTTGAAAACGATTTTTTTTATTTTTGGTTTTCAATTCACCCCCCCCTCCTCCACCAATTTTTGAACAGGACTGAATTCTACTCTAAAGTTATCCCAATGGCCTAATTTCAACGATTTTAGTCGAACCGAGGTGAATGGTTTTTAGCTTTGGGCAGGGGGAGGAGGGGAGAATGAAAAAATTTTTAAAAATGAATGTCTGACTGGAGCAAGTGCAAAAATGGTCATAATAGTCTTTTAGGACTTCGTTTGAACTTGTTGATACTTCTCCCCCCCCCCCCCCACACACATCCAACCACTTTAGGTCAGTCTTACAATATGACCTGAAATCAGGCTATAAAAAGGGGAAAATAATTGATTTTCAATCGTGGAAAAATTCGAGTTTTTTATTTTATTCGACCGTTTTCTGGTTAATTCTATTTAAGTAACTAATAACCACACACACACACACACAATCAGTTCAAACGTCAAAGATTCTAAACCTATATAGAAAAATGATATGTTGGCGATATATTTGGCATATTATATCGATAAGGGTATTTTTGTTTAACCGATTGACGTCTCGACGACGCGCTTATAAATGAAAAGAGAATTTCGTTACGAGAAATTTAGTATAACGATGAGGTGAACGTACGTGTTTCCTTTCTTACTTACACTCTTCTTTTTTTTTTTTTTTTGCTTTGACAACGAAGGGAATTATTTTTAGAAAGTTTTAGTCGACCTCTTTTGTATAAGATGACTTTGCATCGTTTCAAAATTAACCCGTAGTGGAAAAAATTCAAAATGAGATAGACGAGAAAATTGGCAATAGAAGGCTTTAAATTGTTATTACTCGGTTCAATTTTGTTACTGAAAAAAGAAGCTGTTATCGATGTACTGGTGTTTTGAAACGTGCGGCGATATGCGTAGGTATTTTGAAATTTTCTACAGTCTTTTAACATCGTATTCGTATATATAGTTCTTTTGGTAGAAACACCATTTCGAGTGAGTAGATAATCATTTTTTATGTACTTCTTTTCTCTTTAGAAATGGCAATGTTTTGTAAAATTTATTGAAAATATCAAAGAAATGACGATGCGTGAATTTTCGAATTTTTTTTTTTTTCGTATCAACAATTAGGTATGTAGGATGTTGGAATTTGGGAAAATGTTGTACCGAATATAAAGAACAATGTAAGATAGAATTTAAATTGATCTTGAAGCGGATAAAATGTTGAAAATAATTTTTCGAGAAAAAAAAATTGTTGCTTTCTGAAATGTTTTTTGGAAAAATTAACTCGCAAACGTTTTGGCGGAATAATATTGAAAAACATTACTTAAGATATTAGAGTAGAATACTGCCAACGTGTACGCATTTCGTTGAAAATGAAATACTAAAATAAGAAACGTAGGATTTTATTTTAAAAAGCTTATTTAAAATTCAAGTCGGCCTATTGTACCCAATAAAACATTATACTAATTTTCCGCGTTGCGTAAATTTAAGCCTTAGTTTTTGGAAACACTCCAGTTGAATACAGTTTATAGCGAGCCGACGCCGTATCTAAAATTACAACCGAATCCGCTTCGCCAGGTACACGTATCTCGACCTGCTCTTACACTCGTATTACCTTCGCCGAACCTCACGTACAAATAGGATTTTCCAACGTTGCTGGGAAATTACAAATTATATTCGACTGACCCGAATGCGCTGATAGTGCTCGACTAGAAACGATTGGCGAAAATGAATCAGCATATTTAGCACATTATTCCTCGTATATACCTACAGATACACCAGCGAGCGCTATACGACGATGCCACCGCAAATACACTCTGGTACCTAATATACAACTTTATACACAATGTCAATAACCGTACAATGACTCAGTCTATTTAAAACAACAACAACAAAAAAACTACAAAATGAAACAAAAAGACAACAACTCGTCGTAATATACGAAACAAAAAAAAATCATCTTCGTTGTCTTTTATAGTAGGAGAGCTAAAAAAAAAAGAAAGAAAAAAAGCAACGAAAGAAGCAAGAATATGAAAAAAATAACAGTAACACAATGTTTATTAAATTGTCTCACTACGAGAGACAAAAAGAATCCCATTACATATACAAATCCCTTATCTGTCGGCTGTATAAATATATTTTTTTCACGTAAAACGTAAAAAGCAAACGTTCCAACAGATGCAAAAAAAAAAAAAAAAAACAGAACAAAAAAATCGCCTGAAATACGTAAAGAATTTTTCAATATTACAAATCAGCTTTTCTAGACAATTTCTCAATTTCGTGTGTTCGCGATACTGAACTATACATTCGCATAGAAAAGGTGACATGAAACAGGCAACCTGAGTAAAGAAAAAGAGAGATATAGAGAGAGAAAAACGAAGAGTTTCACGTACATAGCGAAACATAACTCTAAATATTTTACGGTTTGTGTTCGTAGGTACGTGGAAGATGAAACGAAAAAAGAAAAAAAAAAAAATACTATGCACGTAGGTACTTGATACCTGGTGCTGTGTTCGTTTCATAAATAAGACCAGGAAAAGGAAGGAAAAAAGAAGTAGAAAGAAGGAAACTGTGCATGAAACCATACACTAACGTAATTCGACGAGTAAAATATATGTATATACGAGTAGTTTAATTCGATCGTCGAGAATACGTTAGAGTTTATTAGGAGAAAAAGCAGCGCACAACGTATACGTCATTGTGTATAATATCGAAGCATCGAACCGCATACAAAATCTAATATATTTTTCTTCAACGAAATGATGAAAAAAAAAAAAGGGTATGTAATCTAATGTAGGCAAAAAAAAAAAAACGATCCTCTTTTTTCGTTTCATTTTATATGTACATAAGAGATTTCTACTTTAGGAATTATTGGTTGGTTGTACTGGGAAGCTTTGATATGTTGGTGTGTGTGTTTTTGAAGTTGAAGTATACCATAATGTACATGTACGAGTATTTGTAGTAATTTCTTTTGTAGTTGAGGAGAAACAAAACGAAAAAATTTTGTGATATCCGTAATTAAATTACAATTTATCGATTTGTCACGTCATTAAATTCAGTTCAACTGAATGAAAATGAAAATGAAAACGATGAACTGAAACAGTACTTTTTTCTTAAGAGTTGTGATTCAAAAGGTTCACTTTGATCGTTTTTAGATATGTCTAATAAGTATTATTTATAGGTTTTCATCACACTCGAAGATTTTTTTATACCGAGTGTTCAGCATTAACCTAGCCACCCTTATACCAGTGATAGGTCAACTCATAAGACGTACCTGAAGAATAGTTTGCCTATCCAAAAAATTGAAGGGACTGAGATATGCGATAATTTAAAATCTCATTTTAATCTAAACCTTCAGTTTTTCCTTTATAACTTTTAAAAAAACTATTATGGCCTCCTCCCCGCTTGAAAATTTTTTAAACGAGCAGCAGTGCACTCTTCACTTAATGGTCACAGCAGAAGCCTTGAAAGTTGCTTTGTTATGGAGAAAAAAAATAATGAATTTCAACTTTGAAAAAATCACTCATTTTGGAAAAATTTATTTTTTAATTTCTATTTTTGAAAGTTATTGCATAGAATACAATCCAATTACGCCAAAAGGCAAGGAATACAAGTAATCGAACGTGGTAAACAAATTCAAGAGTGGGGATGAAGTGGTTCGTAAAATCTGACAATATAAATACCAGAAAAATGAGCTAAAAATTTTTCAATTTCTTCAGTTTTTCCTTCATAACTTTCGAAAAAGCTATCATGACCTCTCCCCCCCCTCTCGTTTAAGAATTTTTTAAATGGCCAGGAGTGCACTCTTCAGTTAGTAGTTACTGTATAATTTTTCATAATCATTCTTTAATAGTGGTAATATAAATAGCCATAGTAGTAATGCATATCGGTGTAATTTTTATTGATATACCTAATGTCTTTGCGGTGCGCCATTTTTAAGTTACAATGGAGAAGTCAAAAAATTTACCTCTCATTTCGGAAGCTAAATGATTACCGATTTTTTCAAAATTGAAATTCATTATTTTTTTCCTCCATAATAAAGCAACTTTCAAGGCTTCTGCTGTGATCATTAAATGAAAAGTGCACTCCTGCTCGTTTTAAAATTTTTCAAACGGGTGGTCGTAATAGCTTTTTCAAGAAGTTATCAAGGAAAAACTGAAAAATTTGAAAATTTTTTAGCACATTTTTTGGTATTTATATCGCTATATTTTACGAACCACTTCACTCTCACCGCCAATTTTTTATCACATATACTAGTGAGTATGTGCTGCATTTTGGCACAAACCGTGAATTTTTATCGGCATTTGTTTTTTTTTTCATAAATTTTCAAAGTGAAGGACAGGTTTAGGTCAAAATAAAATTTTAAAAATAATTGCATATTTCAGCCCCTTCAGGTTTTTTGGATAGGCAAACTATTCTCCAGGTATGTCTTATGAGTTGGCCTATCTCTGGTATAAGGGTGGCTAGGTCAATGCAGAACACCCAGTACAGCTCAGCATATGGAAGAAAATGGCTGTTATTTGATCAAAAGACTTGGTTTTGTGGCGGATTGAACATAATAAAGTAAAAAAATCATTAAAAATATGATACTTTTTTTAATGTTTTTTTTTTGTTTTTTTGTTTTTTTTTATACTGGGCGTTTATAATTACTAAGGTTTTTACGTCCAGTGTTCAAAACCCTGAGGACGGATCCTTGAGCTACACTATTTTGTATTAGATGAGGTTTGGAATTTGGTATTATTTATTCGAACTTTGAAATAACGATCTTTAAGAAAGTTGATAATGAAGTGTGCTAAATGACCTCTTATACCTATTGAGTGGAGTTTTTCTAGGATTTTGTACCTCCATTCTTTGTCTTAAACTTTTTCTAGATCAAAGAAGATTCAGATTAAACTTTCTTTATTTTCAAGAGCTGTGGAGATTTCTTGTATGAGAGTGTAATATGATTCGTAAATTTAATAGAAGTCACATAAGCATCTTTTGGGGGCAGTTAGTTTTGTTCGCTTTAAATTCTTTCTTTTTTCTTTACTTTATTATACTGGGCGCGTTTAATTTCCAAGATTATTACGCCCAGTAGAGGGGGGGATTTAAATTTAATTTGTTAAGCTGAGATCTTTTATGAGAGAGAGGATTTTGCAGATTTGAGACGGCTCATCAGGGATGGTTTTAGAGGTTTTTGGTATATTTTGTTTTGATGGTATTGTTTTGTGTTTGGTTCAGTAGAAGAGGAGGTGTTTAACAGTGATTTCTTCTATATTGCAGAACTGACAATTTGGTCTAAGAGTTTTTAAGAAAAGGTAGTTATGTGTGAGTTTGGTGTGTCCTATGCGAAGTCTGGTGATAGTAGCGTTCTGAAAAATTTTAAACTTTCTCCATGAGACGTTCCTAGATACACCAATAATGTAGTTATTGCTATACATTTAAGTCTCTTGGTCATCGCCTCATCGCACGTGGCTGATGTGTGGTTGTTAAATTCCACTGGATGTTGCCATTTATGGAGGCCATTTAAATACATCATTGGCTATTGAACGCTTCGACTGCTATGATACGATCACATTGGGCGTGAAATGTATAGTGAACTGTACAATTTGACACTTAATTGATCATGACTCCCCATTACGTTTTCAATGAATTTTTTTCCATTTGGTTGGTTCTAAATTTCGATAAATGATGCTTTAATTTTTCATGATAAATCACTTATCCTGCTGAACGTGTATAGAATAACGATAAGTATATTTTTTCTTCAAAATGATATCGATATGTCAACTTATGAGTTATTCAT
Source organism: Ferrisia virgata (assembly GCA_900060175.1). NCBI lineage: Eukaryota > Metazoa > Arthropoda > Insecta > Hemiptera > Pseudococcidae > Ferrisia > Ferrisia virgata. The sequence goes on from FIZR01022190.1 coordinate 24,577, forward strand.
CCGAAAATATCTATTGTGAAATCTTCCTTTTGCAGTCCATTATTTAGCTATTTTTAAGCCATATTTGACGTTAATAAACATTTTCATATACTCGAGTATACTGTTGGTAACTTTAATATAAGAAGCAAATAGTCGAAAAAGGTTTCCTTAGGTACGTTTTTGTTCTGGGCGACATTCCTTATAATGAACTTTTACAACCCATGACGAAAGGCAGCATAGCTACTCTAGCTGGGTACCATTTCGAGTATCTTCTCTCTGTTTTTCGGTAGGGAAAAAAAATAAAGAAATTGAAAAGAAAGAAGAGTGAAAAAAAATAAAAAATAAAATACAAGCAACATAACAAAAACAACTCGTTATTACGAGTAGAGGAAAAATCCGTATAAAATGTTAAAGACCTCGTGCTATATAATCACAAAATAAGGCTTGTGTTACAGATTATATTATATAGAGCACCGAAAAAAAGAGCGAGAAAAACAAAATGTTGTAGGTACGCAAGCGACTCTACACGACGCGGATGGCTAAAGAAGGAAAAAGAGAAGACGAATAAGAAAGGGAGAGAAAAAAACTTCATCGTAGTGAAACGAAGACTGTAGAGGTACCTATATAGTACAATGTTGAAAAGGGCACCCCGTCAAGTTTTGTATTGATCGCTAAAAACATGTTTAATCCTTCGTAAAGGATTTTAGCGTCTAATCCGAAGGACAACGATAATTTAAGATCGAACAATACCGCATTAAAATATCGTCCAATGGCTCTTTCGCCTTCGGTGGCTGATTCGCTCCGTTATGTAGACATCTGGTTGCTGTACAAGATAAAATAGCAGCTTAGTTGCAAGTTAGAGTTGGTCTTGTGGAGAAAACTTCTAGACTGAAATAAATTACCTATTATGCTATGATAATGTGAATTGAAAATAAGCGACGCTTTTTTTAGCCTGATTTTTGTGCGATTTTATAATCACGAGAATTGAAATTCCTAATCGGTGTTGGCAAGGGAGAGGGGGAGGAATAAAATCTATTTTTAAGTGATGGAAAAATGAAAAAAAAAATTACAAAAAAAATTCGAAAAAATTCACCTGTATTTGTGAAAAATATACAACCTGTAATTTGGTCCAAAAAATGGGTACAGGTCATTAAGAAAAAAATGTATGCATCAAAAAATAAAATTTTAGAAATTTAACTCAAATATTTTTGGGAGATGCTCGATCGTCCCTACAACTGAAAGAAACAGCAATAACAGACAACTACCAAACAATAGAAAAAATTCTAAAATTCCTTAAACTATAAAAACTAATGAATAAAATCTAAAGTGATGAAATTAAAAACGCCAGTATAAATAATAACAATATTAAAAAAAAAAAGGTGAATTTTCTCTGTGCTTTAACAGAAGAATTTGGGACAATTTTAATATTTTATGATTTTACATTTACTCAATTCATGTAATACTGTAGTAACTTTGAGTAAATTGATGGAATTTTCGGGATAAAGCTGGAATTGTCTCAAAACCTCACATCAAAAGAAAGTTGGGGTATTGCTGAATAAAACCATGAGTAAATGGTACACAAAAAAGTAATACAGATTATCCATGCATAAATGTTATATTTTTTTCATCTTTCAATTTTTTTTACATTTCAAATATTTTACTTTAAAATTTATGTCTGCGTAATAATTTTTTCTTCATGATCTGTGTGCATTTTTTGAGCCAAAACATCAAGTTGCCTATTTTTCACGGATGTAGGCGAATTAATTTGGATTCCTGAATTTTTTCGAATTTCTTTTTATCAAAATAGATTTTTGCCTACTACATGCATTAAGCTGGAAAATTTTGTAACCTGAACCCCTTCCCCCATCAAGGGTATGAAGGGTTCAATAGGGACTGAAATGTCGAAACCCCCAAAAAGCACTTTTAGGATCCATACTGAATGTACATGTACCTCATTTCATAATTTTTAAAAATCAAAAAAATCACATATTTGGTGCCATGAGGGGATTTAATGGGGCTGAAAAACCGAGACCTCCCAGAAAGCCACATCTAGGTTCCTTACTGAACCTACACACCTAATTTCAATTTCCTAGCTCAATTTCGAGGGGAGTTATGAGGGGAACAATTTTTAAAAATTGGAAAAAACGACCAAAAAACCACATCTTTGGAGCCGTGAGGGGATATAATGGGGCTGAAAAATTGAGATCCCCAAAAGCCACATCTAGGTTCTTTACTGAACGTACTTACCTAATTTCAAGTTCTTAGCTCAATTTGGAGGAAAGTTATGCGAATAACAAATTAAATAAAAATTACAAAAATCTATCAAAAAACATTCATCAGGTGCTGTGAGGGGCTGCAACGGTGCTGAAAAGTCGAGACCCCCGAAAGGCGCATCTATGGTCCTTACTAAATGTGCATATCAAATTTCAGCCTCTTAGCTCGAATTTGGAGGGGAGTTATGCGAGGAATAAACTCAAGAAAACTCAAAAAGTGAGAAAACCTGACCAAAAAAACACATATCCACGGCTGTGAGGGGATGCAATGAAGCTGAAAAGTCGGGACCTCCAAAAGGCACATCTAAGGCACGTACTGAACGTACCTACTAAATTTAAACTTCGTAACTCATTTCGGTGGGGAGATAGGGGAGTAACGGCGATTTTTCAAGGTTAAAAAGAGGAAATCTCCTCATAACTTTCCTCCTAATTGACCTAGGGAGTTGATTTTTAGATATGTTATACAACTTTGGATTCTCCTAACGATTGGCTCAGAAAGGCACAATTTTTGCGTTTTGGCCTCTCACCACCCCCTCCCCCAAATTGGGGCACGACTGAATTTTGACTCAAGATCATCCCCACTCATATATATCCAATCCACCGCCAAACTGAGCCGATTGATCGAATTGGAACGATTTTGGCCAGTGTTGTCCAGAGTAAATGATTTTAGTCTCCGGTGCGAAAAAAATAAAAATAAATATCTGACATGACCAAAAGTTGTCGTAATATTCTTCTAGGACAGCAAAATGAATTTTGCTAATACCCCCCCCCCGCGCATGGACTGTAAAGGTCTGGTTTTCATTGACAATATGGCATAGAAAATCGGTCTAAAAATTGTTGGCCAGAAAAAGGTCTCAAAGCTATCGCAGCAGGACTCGATATCCGACCAAGATATTCCCAGCAGACGTTATGTAGCCCGAATACAGCGTATTGTACGAGCATAGTGGTGCAATGTTGGTATTTTTACGCCTGTAGAATGGCGTGAATTTAAAATTGACCGTGTTTTCGGCCTTTTGTATATATGAGCGAGCAATTTATTTAGCGTTATCGCGATAATACGTAAAATTGTACGTTAGAGTTCGCATTTACCTACATATACAGAGTACGAGTAGTATACCGAAGGTGTACAACAGACTACGAGCGCATTAATTCGTGCTGTAGAATAATTTCGCGTATTGTAGCGGTTTTGATTATTTTCGTTGAATGTGCGAGTGTATAAGTGTGCGTGTCCTGTGTCTATGTCGATGTAATGGCGTATATATGTATAGAGAGAGAGAGATACAGTACCAACATTAAGACATAGTAGCACGTCTGTGCTCTCCGAAGTAATAAAAAGTGTACCGCAATGAATTCTGGTCAAGGTTGTTACTGCAGCCAGCGAATATTTTTCTCATTTACGATGCGATACTATACGATAGATACCTACCTACCTACCTACCTACCTATCTATCTACCTACACGTACATGTATGGTAGGTATTTACATAGCTATCTGGGTACTACGTGTACAAATACATACGTTTCTATGTTGATGTAATTTTTGCTTCAATTTTTTCTCGCTCCTTCCTCGCTCATCCGTTCTGCATAGGTCTATCTCTATAATATTGTCTGCATATGCGACGTAATGTCGAACCCTTATCCTATCTATGTGCCGAGAAAATGGTATATACAAGCGGTAGAGAAAAAGAGGTTAAATTCGTTTAGCTCCTGTAATAGGAAAAATATGCAAATTTATTAACGCGAAACTACTCGGGTTAATTTGCTAAAAAATAGTCGTTTTTAATTAGAGAAATACGAGCGTTACGGTGTGTAATTAATTGCGTAATTTTTGTTATGTTTCAGGTAAGTCGCTGAAAAAGTGTTGGTTTAGATGTTTTTCAACGACGATGACGACGACGCCAAGTTTTTCCTCTCGTACTATACAAAGTCAGGTACTCGTATAATTTGGTTATTTAAATTCATGCGCTAAGTCTATCCCCCGTTCACGATAAAAGGCCACGCGATTGCCTTTTTTTTCTCTCTTGTAGTCTTTCTTTCTTTATTTTTCTTTTTTTGCAGCGTGTTTCTTCAATTCGTTCATCGCGTTATTCTGTTTTTTTTTTTTTTTTTTTTTTTTTTGGTCAAATTTCAA
>FIZR01022191.1:0-24477 GCA_900060175.1 Ferrisia virgata
AAAAAAAAAAAAAAAAAAAAAAAGGAAGAAGAAACGTGGATTAATAAATTGTTACGTCGTTCAAATTTACGCAAAAAAAAAAAAACAAAAATGCAAATTCAATACAGGCAACTACCAAAGCGCAATTTCTACATTATTTTCAACTACTTTTTTTTTTTTTTCAATATCAAATTTCAAATAAATAGGGAAATACAAACAAAATACACAATTTACAATACGCGAAGAAGAATTTCAGAATATCGTGAATAATCGAATACTTGTCGGTATTACGAATCCCGGTTTCGGTTCGAGAGGGGAGTTAATGTCTGAATAGGTGCAAGAAAAGCGACCATTTCTGCTTCGATCATCAACACATCGAACCGCTTACCTGGATACTCTGAATTCTTCTGTCCGGCAGAATAATAAGCGAAATTACCGAGCTGCATCATGGCCTCAGCGGCGGCCACCTGAGTCTGATTGTAATCGATGGCCGATATATCGTCAAATTCGCCTTTTACTTCTTCCATCATATCGTCGTCAGCTTCGTCATCTTCGCTCGAACAGTGTAAATCTGCGAATAAAACATTTTTATCTCAGCGAAGGAAATTTTCACACAATGAAACATGTTTTATCGTGTGACCAAAATGAAAATATCACCTTCGGCTAAAATCTGTTTGGTTTCAGCTTTAACGAATTCCTTCGAATCGATTTCCATTTCCGAATTATCCATCGATTCGGCCTTCATACTACCGTAAGTTGGTGAACTGCTTAAACTCTGTAAGATACGAAAGATGTTAAAAAAAAAGGCTTCACATACGAGGCAATAGAGAAATTATTTTTCGTAAACTGGAAAAGGAATCTACTACCTCTTGCGTTTGATCTTCGTCTCCAGCGTACCAAGGTGACGAGAGAGAATCGATTTCCGCTTTCTCTTGAACTTTCTTGATTTGTTGTTCAAGAGTGGTCAAATGAGCTTGAGCATCGTACTAAAAACGAAGATAAAAGGATGTTATACTCGATTTCGAACAAAAAACTAAATTTTAATTTGCGTTTCGCACCTCTTCCAACGATGTTTGAGCAGCTTTCCAAATAACTTCGGCTCTTTCGGTGTACGAAGATTCTCGACCATTGTATACAACGCAGTTATTAAATATAAGCTCGATATCAGCCAAAAATTCATACCTCGAATGATATTTGTGAGCTGAAGGCAGTGAAATAAATATCAAAAAATTACGTAATATTTAAAAAGCTACGTTAAACTGCGTAACTACTATTAATACCTTTGACTTTTTTACTGATAGTTTCCAAATCCATAGGATGTTTAACAACGTCGTAATAATCTTTAACTTTTTTCTTATCCACAGGTTTCATGAACGGCCACGATTCGGACATTTTCTTCAATTTATTAGCGATACTTTCGAGAATAAACGATAAACGTACTTGGTGATCGTCATTCAACAAAGGATTTATTTCTTTTTCCAATTTCATCATTTTATCTTCCTTTTCTTTCAGTCTTTCGACACATACTTCTAACATACGTTTAGCAGCCAGCGTAAGAGAACTCATGGCTCCTGAAAAATATAAAAACCGTACCATTGTAATAATTTTGGAAATGGGAAAAAATTCAAAAACACAGTATTTTACGTACCGTTGTATAACGTAGAATTCTGTACAATTTGATTGAGATCAGAAATGAAATCTTCTCTAGTAGCGTACTTCTTTTGTCTAATATTTTCTCTCATTGTTTGCAAATCCATCGGTCTATCGACAATTTTATGATAATCCGGTACGTTTTTAACATTAACGGGGAATATAAAAGGTTGCACATCCGGAAGATTTCGCATTTCGTTTAAAATAGCTTCGAAATAGGTCGATAACACGACCAGTGGATCGGTTCGACGACGATTTGCTGGTTTCTGATGTTTTTTCAAATAATCGCAATGCAATTCACTCGTGTTCTTGCGACGTTTACGCGTTAACGCGTCTTTGGGTACTTTCAATAATAAAGATCTTCGTTTAATATCTTCATGATGCTGCGTAAAAATAAATGGAGAGAATAAAACGATAAGAGAAAAACATTCGAAACCAATTTCAGTCGGTATGATTTTTACGAACCTTGATTAATTTACCGCTAATGGTGAGTTTGGTACCTTCCACGTTAACAAGATCTTCTACCTCGTTATTCATTTGTTTCTGTATTTCGTTCTCTTGTTCTTGAGTTAAAGCTACATTGACCGGAGGTGGAGGTGCGTTCAGCTGATACTGTGGACAGGCTCGATTCGTTCTCATATGGCCAGTCTGTAAAGATTTTAAAGCATTTTATTTCTTCACTTCACCGAATGTACATACGAATCAGTTTGTAAAATTTCGATCAACTTACAGCACCGCAAGCTCCACATTTCACTTTCAAGTCAGGTTTGATTTTAGTTGGACGACGTCTTTGGATAGGCACAGCACTAGCAGCTACTTCGTCGTGCATTTGAGAATGTTTCGATGAATCATGAAGACGTTTAACCGTTTGTAAACCAGTTGGAATTTTACGAAGCGGTGACGTATTGTGAATACCTCCCAAACCTGCAAAATGAATCGATATTTTAATTTTCAATTATTATAATTCAAAAACACAGCTTTTAATCGGTGATAAACGTGAGAGCGGTGGAGAGAGGTAGTGGTTCAATGGGGCTAAAAAGTCGAAACCGCCAAAAGGTACATCTAAGATCCCTAATAAATTTGCATACCATATTTCAATTTCCTAGTACAATTTGGAGACAGTTGTATAGGCGAGGAGACATGAGTGAAATAAATTCAAAAAATAAGGCAGACCGACCAAAAAATCACATTTTTGTTGCTGTAAGGGAGCGCAATAGGTCTGGCAAGTCGAAACCCCCAAAAGGCACATTTATCACCGCTACTAAATCTGCATACCAAAATTCAAGTTCCTGGCTCGATTTGGAGGAAAGATAAGGAAGGTACAGCCCTTTTCAAGGTCAAAAAGGGAAAACACCCCGTGCCTCCCCTCCTAAACGACCAAAAGCCTACTCCTCAAATTTGATGGATTTGGTTCAGTATCGAACCGAGCAAATAATTTTCTATTTTCGAGAGAAAAAAAAATCTGAAATAATCAAAAACAGTCGTAATGATCTTCTAGGAGCACGAAACGGATTTTCTCGACATCCCCTCCCCCCTCGTGCGTCATCGGTGGATAGACCGTAATAGCCTGGTTTTCATAGACAATATGACAGAGAAAATCAGGTCAAGAATTAGTTAATAAATAGAAAAAAAAAACGAGCGATGCTTTTTCAGCGTAATTTTTTTTACATATTAGAATTATGTGGATCGAATCGCGATGATCTTTCCTAATCACTGTTAGGAACGGATGGTCACATATAAAACTCTGCTAAATGTTCATGCCAAATCCATATACAAGAAATACACCACAGCTCGCGTCCTCAACTCTAAAGCTGCTCGCAATAAGAAAAATTAACCAAAATACTGTATTTTCGGAGCTATGAGGGGGTACAACGAGGCTGAAAAGTCGAAACCCTGGAAGGACCTGTACTAAATCTACATATCAAATTTCAACAAGCTAGCTCAATTTGGAGGGGAGGTAGGGGGGAAGAACAGCCCCTTTTCAAGATCAAAAAGGAGGAAAACTTCTCATATGTCCCCTTCTAATTGAACAAGGAAGCTGATTTTTGGATATGTTATACAACTTTGGATTGTCTATCGATCGGCTCAAAAAGGAAGATTTTTTCAATTCTGACCCCTCGTCACCCCCTCCCCTATATTTGGCCACTAATGAACTTTGACAAGAGGCCAACCCCACTTTAGAGTATCAAATTCTCCACCGCTCTAAACTTATTTCCCAAATTTGATAGATTTTGGTCGGTATCGAGCTGAGAAAATGATATTTAGTTTCGGAGGAAAACAATAATAAATTAAAAATAAAACGCGTGACATGACCGAAAATAGTCGTAATGGCTTTGTAGGACCTGAAAATGATTTTTATTTAATACTCCCCTTCCCCCTCATCCGTCGTAGATGGATAGACCTTGATATGACATAGAAAATCAGGCTAATGATGGTTTTTATAAACGCACCAGATCTTTCTTTCTCTTGGTTACGTTTAATACGACGCAGCTGTTCTTGAATTCTTCTTTTTTCACGTTTCATTTCTTCTTTTTGTGCATCATCGAGAACAGCAAACTGTTTAATGAATCCTTCATCCTTGGTTGTTCGAATTTTCACATAAGCGTCTATGACCGCTTGTTTGCGTACCACTTCCATTCTAGTATACTCTTTACCTTCAGAGTCTCTAAAGGTACGATAAATCTTCAATACACGTCCTAAAATTAACGACAGTTGTAATTTGGAAGAAAAAAATATCGTAAGAGAACTTCGTATAATTCACAAAATCACTATACCAGTTTGATTGTTGGAATAATTGTTGACGAAATCTTCCTCTTCCTTCTTTTTATCTTTATTTGTTTTTTTATCTTCTCCTCCGTACAACATCTTACGTAGTTCTTGACGTTCTTGCTCTTCTCGCTCCAATGTTAACTACACATCGAAAAGAAAATAAACCAGGATTATGGAAATTTATTCAATTTATAGATTTTTTTTTCAGAATAAAACATCTTTTTACCTGCATACTGGTTTTTTTATTGGCCAACATGTTTTCAATATTTTTACCCATTTCTTCAATATCAGAACCATCTTCTTATTCTGAACTTTCACCTTCGTCAGTTGAAAGTACTTCGCATGAGGATAATACGCGATTTTGAAGATCAAAAATACGCTGACATTCTTCTTTATATCTGATAAACAAAAATTCGTGGTTGAAATTATCGGAAGTATTTTTCTTGATTCGAGTAAAATATTATTTTTTACCTTTCTTGATGTTCAGCAATTGAAAAACGATTACCTCGAGAGAATTTAGTCATACCTTCCTCTCCAGCTTTGGCCTTTTCTGTCGATAATGTTCGCACTACATCGATAACTTCCCATCGACTCAATTTTTTGATCTATGAATAAGGAATCGTTTGTGTAAAATCGCACGAGTATAAATGACGAACAAAACTTCGTAAATTATGAAGAACAAACCTCTTCTTCGGGAACACCAAATTTTCTCAATAAAGCCTTAGCATTATTTAATGATAATCTTCGTAAATCAGCATCTGTACCAGTGACCATCCTTTTTGGTTGAGTTTCTTGTTCTTCTTTACTTTGCTGAAAACATAAAAAATCACAAATAGTGACGTTATATTATTCATGAAAAAGAGCTATAAAAATACAGCGACGATCACTTACCCTGGTCATTGGTTTATTCGGCATCCTTACATAAGAGAAACCTTCACCGCATCCAGTTGGATCTGCGGGGCCGGTAAGTTGAAGCAAACATTTTCCTTTCATAGCCTGAATATAAGCTCTGGTAGTATTCCAAGGTGCTACCTTGATTTCATCGTCCATTTTCAATTGCAAATCTTCGTCATCATCTTCAGGAGCGAAAAAGAATTTTTCACCGTAGCCAGCATCCTATATGGAAAAAATCATTTTAAAATTGTTCACATCGATGCGCAACTCAAGTTACTATTTTATACCTTTAATCTTTGTTCGGCAGCAATCATACTGAAATATGCGCAGCATTGCTCCGGAGAAACCATAGCTCTGATTTCTTCTTCGGGAGGTAATCTAAAATCTGGTTTTATTACCCACCAATTCGAATCACTACCTAAAAAGATTACCAAAAAAATTTTTGTAGTACTTAAAAGAAGATATTACGAGTAATATGTAAAAATTAAATATTATACCAGTTCTTTTGAAATCAGCACATAATTTTAGCCTTTTACGTATACTACTTTCAGAATGAGATGGAAATGCTTTCTTGATATCATCCATTCGAATTCTTTTCGGTGTATCTTTACTGCGCCAAAACAGTCTATAAATAAATACCTAAAGCAGACATTCCGTGTTATTAATTATTCGTCGTGAAGGGAATTTCTTCCAAACAGAATTATTAGTACACCAACCTGAAGAAAATCTCTGACAAAATTATTTGCTCTTTTAGAATTTGGACCGGGTACTTCATAAAGCGGACATAGCTGGCCGACCGTGAATAACGCGTCAAATTCTCGAATAAAATATTGATGCCTGAACAAACCTTCGATTCAATATGATACGGTTTTTTTCTACGTAAATCACGAATATAATCATACCTCGTTCTAATTACGAGGAAATCAGTCTCCGATATTTTATGTTCGTATATAGGTGCTCGATACATGTTATTTTCAACAACTTGCATCGATTTTCCGGGCGGTAAAACGCCTAAAAATGGAGACGTATGAGCATAGGCTACTTCACCGTATCGGAAATTCGTTGGTCCTTCGTCTTTACTCGCTTTTCGTTTATAGTAATTTTTAATCTTCGAACACATTCCAACCTGAAAATAAGCCATCGTGAAATTCTGCTGTCATTCAATATCGATGAAATATCTCAAATAAATCATACTTGGTTGATAAGAGGTGGATGTTCTTCACAAAATTCGATTAATATCAATTCACCATCTCGACCGGTTAAATCTTCAGGTGTTCGCATAAAGAACATGTCTCCTCCACCCGAAGCTATACGTTCCTGTTCCCTTTGCTGTGGGAAAAAAATACCAACATCTAATCCCATACTCTTTTTCAATACCGATTTTAATTAGTATACTACCAACTTTTGCTTTCTTTTTAATAAATTTAGCTAGTGGGGTAACTCCATGAGGACCTGGATGTGCCAATGCTCCGTGCGAATATCGTTTAAGCTGCGGTCGATGGAAATTCCTCAATCTCATCGGACCCATTTGAGTTTGTACAAATGGAGCTCGTAATTCTACCACAGGAGTCGAATGTTGGATCAAATTGCCTCCACCTACTTTTAATTTTAACGATGTTTCCGAAGACCTCGGTAAATAATAACTATGAAAAGAACAATAAATTAAAAATAAAGTTGAATACTTCACCGTCAAATGAAATACTTATGTACCTATCATTTGATACATTGAACGGATCGTGATCCGGTGATTTGGAAGGAGGAGGAGGAGTATCTTCTTCTAATACATTGATAACACCGGCTTTACCTAATAAGAGTTTGGATTTTTTTACATGAGGATGCGGAATTTTCACTTTAACTGGAGTGACATTATCTGCTCTTTGTTTTTGAGGATCTACGTCATCTGGTACGCCTAAGATAATATTTTCATCGTTTGGATCGAGAGTAAGAATTTTAGGCTTAGGAATTTGCGAGACAGATTCAGGATCCCAGATAACTTCGTCTTCCCAAGTTCCATACACAAGTTCTTCGTTTTCGACAGGAAATATGGAATACCATGTATCATCAGCGTTATCATCCATACCCTGTTTATTTGATCTGTAAATAAACAGAAGTAAGAACGTTGTTTGTTTGCTTGTTTGTTTTTTTTTAGTAAACTTGAAACAAAATATTGAACTAACATCTTATTACTAGGTTTATTAGGAGTGTTCATTTGACCCGAACCCAATCTGACTGAGCCACCTAACGAAGGAAGAATTCCTTTGCCAGGTTGACTGAAAGTTTGAGCTGTTCTATTACTACTGCTTGGTAACCATCCTGCAGCATTCGTTTTGCAGTTCAAGTTCTGCATTACCTAGAATTGAAGGGAGGAAAAGAAAATTAGTAAAATGAAACCAAGTTAGAAATAAATTGCACTAATGAATAGTACTTTTTGCTTGGTCTCTTCACTATCATCCCAAATAATATCGTCTTCCCATGTAGTTTGAGCAACCATTAGAAAAGATTCATCAGGGATATCGTTATTACGTGCACCATTTACTTCTTTGATATTATGATTCATGGTCTATAAAACATATTATTATTATTTAACAATAATACTAATGAATTGATAGAAAAAAACGTTATTAGTACTTCTTTCGTTTTGAATCCGTAATCAAAACCTTCTCCCGTTTCAGGAACATCCAACATATCATACCAAAGCTGAGCCGGTCCAAAACGCCAATCGGCAACTTTAGGACCGGAATCTATATTTTCAGTGTTCTCATTTTCTTTCTGCTGTTCCCTGTCTTCCATAGGTTTCAAGAATTTAGCCTGAGAATAAATTACACAATTAGAAAAAAATCTCCAAAACTAGAACATCCCCAAACAAAAACCGGTTTACTTCGTCATCAGGCATAATCCTAGTCGGAGATGTCGGCGGTGTGGCATAATTGAAACCCCAACCAATTCTCTTCGATGATTCTTCCATGGGTGGATCATCGAATTTATTACGTTTTCTACGTTTTTTAACACTACGCCAAATTTTCGGCAGTACTGATGATTTTCCTGGACCAAATAATCTTGAAAAACGTAAAACCTAACGAAAGATATCATATACAATGGGTACATTTACGACATAATTATTAAATAGCCAATTATTTTTCTCACTTTTCCAACTCGAAAATCGGGGAAAAACTCTCGTACGTCAACATTAACATATTTTTCGGGTAACATAGCCGCCAACGGTGTTTCTAATTTACGTTTACGAGACTCTTCTGAACTTTGAAAAGATGATTTTGAAACCGGTACCAAAGGAGGCGGCATGCTATTCGTATCGGTGCTAACTTTAGGCTCAACTTTACTCTCACTTTCAATATTTTCATCGGCTAGCTCGTTAATTTCAGAAAAATCCAGTGCCGACGGTGATTTCGAAGAGAATACAGAGTCTTTATTATCATCGTCGTAATTATCATCGGTATCGGTGGCGTTATTTTTAATATCTTCTACATCGATAACCTCGCTCAATAAAGGTTTAAGTCCTAATTTTCCTAATGAATTCAAGTGTTTCTTGCATTCTTCGTCCAATAAGTCATCGTCAAGTTGTCCTGTATCGTCGATATTACCGAACAGGAGTGATGTAAAATTGAACATAGTAGCATCTTCTTCCGCCATTTTTAAATTGTTTCGGTAAAATGCCGTATAAATATTACTACTAATTAAGTATTAAGTGAATAATTACTGAATGCATCCGAAATGTATAAATAACACATTACATTGCAAGATAAATAATCTTTATCAAAATACCAATCGATTGTCAATTCAAAACAAGAGTGAACTCAGGTCCATCTTCCTGGTCCAGTTGGATTTCGAATGAAGTCGTACGCGAACTGATTGATGAAAATATGATGATTATGAAAAAATGAATGAAAAACAAAATAATGAAAAAATATAATACATCTCCACATTGGACGATGAAGGGATAAGTAGAAACGAACGACCGACGAAAAAGCAGGAAAAAAATAACAGATAGTTCCTGAAATGCTCGTGAGAAGCGCTAACTTACAATAAAATTTTTATTTTTTTTATTTTTTTTATTTTTTTTTTATTTTTTTTAAATAAATTTTTCTGTTATTTCATTTTTTAATTCGACCAATTCATTTCATTCAATGAATGAACGAAAGAGATTGAAAATTACATTACTTGCAATTATCTTCTGAGTATTAAGAATATGTTTCGTACGTGATATTAAATTAATAATTAATAAATTTTGTTCCTCTATTATTGTAATTATTATTACCCTAATGGGTTCCAAAAATTAATATAAACAAATCGAAATCCATGCATTGATAAAACATAAATATTTTCTAAAAATATTATAGAAATATCTATTCACATTATCAATATAGTATGTAAAAATATTTTTTTAACATTGTTATTTTTTATAATGGATCATGAATAAATAACAAAGTAAGGCATTATTTTCTGATAATGAGTTTAATGTCAAATTAAATAATTATTCATTATTCTGATTCTCACAGAAATCCTGCGACCACACTCCCTGACTGTTCACAGCATCACAGAAAATCAAAAAAATCTAGTCGCCAGCTCATTTGCGATCACTTTAGACTTATTCAAAGTGAAAGTAACACGGATTAATTATTTTAATTCACAAATCTATTAAAAATAATTATTAGATAAGTAAATGGTATTTCCAAAAATAGATACATAAATGTAATTTTGAATATGTACTTTTAGCAATACATACTGAGTAGTGTAACTAGGTAGATAATTAGATAAGGACATCATGTTATTAAAATTTGAAATAAGAGAACAGCAGAAAGTTTAGCATCTTCAATATGTGAATATAAGTGTTTGAAGTTCAGAATATTTTGAATAAAATTAAAGGTTCTTGATAGTGAAGAAAGATTTGAATTTTTTAATTACATTCACATCTTAGCTGATTTCTTATGAATTATTTTTTTTATTTAGTGTAGTTTTAGTGAAAATAAATCATCACAAATTTTTTAAAAGAATTAAGAAAATTGATGTACAAATGTAAAGAATAAGAATGGATCAGGATATATAAATAATTTATTTTGTTTTTCATGCTAATCGTAAGTACATAAGTGAAAGGATCACCAGATCTGGTTGCTAATCAAAAACGATATTTCCAATATTATAATTAAAAATCTACTGATAAACGTGATCATCCGTTAAACTCTACCAATGCAATGCGTAAGTGCTAGGTGCATACGAGTACTATAGCACTTTAGAAATTAACTTTTGAACAATTTGGCACGCTAAATTTAACGTTACATAAAACATCATTTACTCATTTTATTTTACATAATGAGACCATCCTCTTTCTCTGCACTTAACTACCTACCAAAATTATTTCCAAATACTAATACCTCATGACATTATTGACCTCTTGACAGAAATCGGTTACTCGCTACCGCATTCGTGTGGCATTTATTTGATTTTTTAGTATATTTCGTTACGTCAACTTTAGGTGTACACTATAAACCCGATTTTTTTTCGATTATCCGTAACAAAATAAGTATCGAGTTGTTTTTTTTTTTTTTTTTTTGTTAGCTTTTGTTTAATTATCATTATTTAATAAGAGAAAAAATCAGATGGTAAGGTTACGGGTAAATTATGCGTTCATATTACGTTTGAAAAAGAAGAAAAAAAAAAACAAACCGGTTAAAAGAGGCAGATATTCTTCCTTGACAGAAGTCATGACGTCATAGACGGGGGTGAACGTTTATCTGCCAATGGGCCATTACTTTCTCTTTCGTTCTGGACATCTTTAGACTTGTAAAATGTTGTGTTTTTGAGTGAACTTTGACCTCTCTCATCGGCAGAGAAAGCCCCATCGAATCCAGCAAATTACAATCTACATCGTAATGATAGGTTTATTGTATATTAGAAAATAAAACGTGCCATGCAACATGTATTAAATTATGAAAATACTCACTCAGTTTTATGCAGTAACAGATAACAAATGTTATAGGTAGCAATATTACACATTATAGTTTACTCCTCTTCTAGTTTGGATTTTTTTTTTCATTTGCATACAATCGCATTAATTCCTTTTAATTGATGTACAAATATTGATAATATAAGTATCTACTACGAAGAAATATTAATTTATGAAAGGCGGTAAAATATTTTCGATAATTAATATGACCCTATTATCCATCGATCCTTGCAATAAAACAGAAGATTTGTAATTTCCGAGAAATTTTTCTGGCACCTAAAACATTATTTTTTCACACTTCTAAAAACTCTCAACGAAATGTACAGATTCTCAGCGAGAGTCGTGATAGTTCATATGGCAAATGCAAATTGATTTAATTCACCATTTCCACCAGAAATCCGATATCTACCTACGATTTTTTCCGACAAATAGGTATCTTTACAAAATATACGACTACAAGAGTAGGTGCAAGTACCTAGCATAGGCGACGCTATTACATCATCGAATATACCACCGGATCATCCTTACCACATGGCCACCTTTTTTGTATTTTATTCTCTGTTTCGCAGGAACAGCAGACGAAATACGATAATCTGAAAGTTGTTTCCTGTAACGTGCAATTGAATTGCACGCAATAATCATTGCGGTAAATTATTCGATTGGTGTTTCGCTGACTGGATGACAGGTGTAGATATAATCTAAGATGGCTTCTTAGTAGTCATCTTTCTTCCTCGGTGGTCTCGCCAATAAGTGCAAACATTTTAGTCTTGCAATTACTCGCCTAATTTCAATTTACAATAATTTAATCGCCGAGATCTCACCGTAGCGTAAAAAATGTCACATATTTGGGTACTTATCCTATTGGTATATACGCACAAAAGAGAAATCTGTGCGATCTAAATGTTGAAAGCAAATATATGATTAATTCCTGTTCGCAGACGTCCAAGAAACAAATTTAGCTTGGGTGCCTATTTTTACGACCCTCCCTCCCCCCTCAAATCAACTCTTTTTTTCTGACAAACACTCTTATCTCCTCATATACGGTCGGTATCGAAAAATTTCTCGCACAAAATTTGTAGCTTGTAGTATGAAGAATATTTCAAGTTATGTGAAAAATTTCGATCAGATTACTCCCTCACCCCTTCTTTCACAAAATGTATGTCAGAAATATCGCAAAAATCGATTATTTCTATTCCACAACAAAATCAACTGAGGTAGGTACGACCACACTCAATAGAGTAAAAGTTGTTCAGAATTATAAAAAAATACATATAGACTCGGC
Source organism: Ferrisia virgata (assembly GCA_900060175.1). Taxonomy (NCBI): domain Eukaryota; kingdom Metazoa; phylum Arthropoda; class Insecta; order Hemiptera; family Pseudococcidae; genus Ferrisia; species Ferrisia virgata. The sequence goes on from FIZR01022191.1 coordinate 12,534, forward strand.
CATCCGCATGGTATCACCTCCCCCCCTCCTCCCCCATCCTGTATGAAATCAGATTAGTAGCAGGTACATTTCAAACACAATCAGGCAATTGCTAACCTCCAAAAGGCATATCTAGGATCCCTACTAATTCTACATACCAAATTTTAACTTCCTAGCTCAATTCGGAGGGGAGGCAAGGGAGAAACAGTTTTTTTTCAAGGCGAAAAAGGAAAAAAACTCACATATCTCCGCTCTTAATTGACCTAGGAAGCTGATTTTTGGATATATTATACAGCTCTTCGTTTTTCATTTATTGGCTAAAAAATAAACAATTTTTGCGATTTTAGCCCTTCAGCACCCCCTCTCCCAAATGTGGCCACAACTCAATTTTTGACCTGTGGCCATCCCCTCTTAAAAATATAAAAGTCACCTTCAATACAAGCCTACTACCCAAATTTAAACGATTTTGGTCGAAACCGAGCTTAGCAAATAATTTTAGTCTTCGAGGAAAAAAATAATAAAAAATAAAAAGGAATTGATATCCGACACAGCCAAAAATGGCCTTAATGATCTTCTAGGGCCTTAAAACGGGGTTTGTTAACACCCCCCCTCCATTGTTACCTACTAAAAAACTACATTTTTGGGGATGTAAGGAAGTGCAATGTGGCTGAAAATTCGAAACACCCAAAAAGCATATCTATGATACTTTACTAGGCTTACATATCAAATTTCAACTTCTTAGCTGAATTTGGAGAAGAGTTATGCGAGATACAAACACAAAACATAAGAACACCCGCCTATGAAACCACATTTAGGTGCGTGGGGGGCAATGGATCTGAAAATTGAAATCACCGAAAGTCACATCTATGGCCCTTACTAAGTCTACATACCAAATTTAAACTTCTTATCCCCAATTGGAAGGCAGTTAGAGGAGGAACAACACTTTTTCAATGTGAAAAAGGAAAGAAATCTTCTTCATACCCCCCCCCCACCCTAACAGACTTATGAGACTGGGTTTAGGATGTTATACAATTTTGAATCATCTATCGATTGGCCTAAAAAAGATGAATTTTTGTGATTCCCCCCCCCCTCCGCACCCCCCTCTTTGCCAAATTTGTACGGAACAGAATTTTGATCTCAAGGTCATCCTCACTGCAGAATGTCGCATCCACCGCCAATCGAAGCCAAAATGATTTTTACTTTCGGCGAAAATAAAAAATTAATAAATAAATAAATATTTGACATGGCCGAAAACGATCGTAATGGTCTTCTAGGACCCTAAAACGGATTTTGCTGATCTCCCTCCACCCCCTCATCTGCCGTAGGTCAATAGACCGTAATAGCCTGGTTCTCATCGACAATAAGGGCATAGAAAATCGATATAAAAAACGAGAAAATACGAACTTTTGGAAGCTCCCTGTGACTGAAAATGGGGGGGGGATGCTCAAAAATTGGTACCCAAATGCCATTTCAGCTCTACATTCCAAATATGATGTGCAAATTACAATACGAACGCAATTTTTTGGTGTAGCAGAGAAAAACTACGTGGTACGGTCATTTTTCTCAAAAAACACTACGAGGCAGAGTCCTTCAATTTCAAATTTGGGACACTGTTCGTCATTGGATCCTGAAACTAATACGATATTCGTGTTCTGCGCATTCGATTTATATGAAATTGACTCCCTGAACGTGAAAATTATACCTTGAAGTTTTATCTCCCCCCCCTCCCCCCCGGTGTAGAAGATATTGAATATTTCTCAATCTAGAAAATGTTTATACATTTCCCTCATTGATAAATACCAAATTTAATAATTATATTATAGCAATTGCCTAGTTATGTTTGAAATGCACCCGCCACTTGGGGGGGGGGGGCTTGGTACCTTACGAATAGGGGTTGAAAGCTGTTAAATTTCGAGTATACGTATTTTCTTTATGATTCTGAACAACTTTTATTCTATTGAATGTAGTCGTACCTCAGTTAATTTTGTTGTAAAATAGAAATAATCGATTTTTGCGATATTTTTGACATACATTTTGTGAAATAAGGGGCGAGGAAGTGATCTGATCGAAATTTTTCACATAACTTGAAATATTCCTTATACTACAAGCTACAAATTTTATGCGAGAAATTTTTCGATACCGACCATATATGAGGAGATAAGAGTGTTTGTAAGAAAAAAGAGTGGATTCGAGGGGGGAGGGAGGGTCGTAAAAATAGGCACTCGAGCTAAATTTGTTTTTTGGACGTCTGCGAACAGGAATCAATCATAAAATTGCTTTCAAAGTTCAGATAGCACAATAGCTAATTTTTTTTTACAAATTACCACTATACTACATATTGGCACATTTCGAGCATCTTAATGCATTCGTAATGGGAATTCAAACTTATGGAAAATTACAGATAGGTTACCAGTGTATTAAGGTTGATAACAATATAGAAAAAAAAAAAAAAAAAATCTTTAAATACATAGGAAATGGAAGATTATCTAAAAAGCCCTAGTTTCATGAAAATATAATACCGAATATTTTCGACATTTGAATTGCCTTCGTCTTATTTTTACTCACACACTTAACATATATATATATATAGAGATACATATTATATAGGTAAGTATTTTATAAAGAAAAGGAAGAATATAAACCCATAGGTACGTGACGTAATTAATTCAACACTCGGTAAACGGTCACATACTTAAATTATGGAATAATAAATATTTCCTCGTGCATATTCACACTAATTTTACTGGTACCTAGTACCTTCTATACCTACATACGATAAGAAGGAGCTCAGAATAGTAGTAATACGTCAAGTTTATAATACATACACCTAGTCGTATGATAATGAAGTTTTAAAAATTTCACAAATATGTTGAAATTAATTGCACACACACGCTATTCGACTTCGTTTATTTCCTTTGATGAGCGCTACATACAGCAATAAAATACGAGTATATACATCGTAATGTTCTTTTTCCTAAGTCTGGTCGTTTACTCTTCACATACGAATAAGTTACTGTAAGATTAAAACGTAGCTATTATATAAATACATATATCCGAGACGTGTATTAGGCAATATACATAGGTACATACGATATTTTTTAGTGTTAGGTTTTTAAGCCATATTCGATGAAAAGAGCCTGTAAGTTATTATAATCAATGTAGATGCCTGCCTGTGCCTATACGTATAGACATAGGCGTATATGTAATCGAAATCTGCAAATTCTTCTTATCGCCGGGTCGTTCATCTATTGATAGCGTAAAAGCAGCTGTTTTGTGTTATATGTTCGAGTGAAAATTTACCTACATGCATCATATTATATCTATACACATAGGCCATATTATTCCCCTTAATTGAACTACTTTCTGGTATACTAAGATAGCAATTTGTACGTACTTATCTAACAACTTCCCGATTCTGGTAAGTTTACGTTTATCTTATGTTTAGATCGCGATCGTTTGGCTGTTAAGCAAGAGTTTTATTATTGAAAGGTATTCTCGTATATGTACCTCGGGTATAAGGTACCTCGATATAAAGGAGTCGAATAGCCTAGGTATGTATGTATGTTAGAATCCTATTATACTTCATTAGGTATGTTTGAACGTCTGTAATAAGCAAATATCAACCGGTGTTTGATTTACAGATTATTATGGTCCAACATCAAAACAAACATAAGTTTTTCATTGGTTAATTAGCTCATTATTCATAATACTCGAGTATTTGAAAAAATATTTATGATAGGTACCTAAGTAAAAATGTACCTACTTCAAGTCCTGTTATATGTACTGTGCTTGCAAATGATATAGAGATTTAATTATACTGGGTACCTACCATGCAAGACAGTACATAGACACGAACTAACACGTTAACCAGCAAGACAGTATGCAAGTATATAACTAAATACATAATTTAGTTATATTCTAGAACGGTGAGGAGTGAGGACATAGCAAGTAATATTACATATACCATCTAAGTTCAATATCATTCACGAAGTGAGCATCTGAATAAATAATACCTACCTGCGGCCACGATAAACATTGCAAGTGCTTAAAATGATCGTGAACTTGTGCGTAGCAGGTACGAGGAGCCAGCAATTCGAAAAGTATACTGGGAAATTTACAATGTCCTTGTAGACCATTTCGCACCTAACCACTCCTTTCTCGAAGGTTTACTCATAGCATTTCGTATTTTGAGAATGTATGGGATTAAAATTCTGAGTACGTAGCTAAAGCTATAGGTACTAAGGTGGGCTGAATTTTGCTTTGTTTGGAAAATTGCAAAACAGTTTGGTCGCAATGGTTACTTAATCAGCTAAAATAGATGTGATGAAAATTTCAGCTTTCTAACTCAATTTTTTTCACGTTCAAAAATTTTCAAAAAATCTAAAATTTTTTTTTTTTTTAATTTTGTCTAAAAAGTTGAATCATTATCGTTGTTGGCAAGTTTTAATTATTTTCTATTTTTTCAGAATGTTTTTAAAAAACATCACTTTTTACGTTTTTTACAATTTTGTTGTAAAAAAACATGAAAAAAGTAGTATATTTTTTGGTGGTACTCAAAAATGGGAATTTTTCACATCCTTTAGAATGATTTTGTTTTAAATTAAAATCATTATGCTTTCCTGTGCAAAAATTCTACAAAGAGAGACATATTTCATTTATTTTAGGTTCTCGAAAACAATTTTCCATTTAAAAATTTTTTCGTACCATTTATACCATATTTTTGTGTGCCAGGATAATTATCGAGAATCAATGAAAATGGCGCAAACGATGAAAACTTTTCACTAGGAATTTACTAAAAATAATTTTTAACGATGCAAAAAAATTGTTGAAAAAACACGTGAAAAAGACATGATTTAAGCATCCTCCCTGAAAAATCATCTACGCGAGGTAAAATTGAAATATTGCTCGTAATTATCAAAAATTGATCTCCTACGTTCGTTTCAGAAAAGCGTTTCTTAAAAAAAAAAAATACCTGCAGTTTTTCAAAAAATCGTACAAAAACTCAATGAGTGGCATTTGTAAAAAAAAAAAGCATCGCTTTGCAATGCTTTTTCAGCCTGATTTACGTGACATATTACAATCATGAAAATTGAAAAAAAGCATTGCAGGCAGGAAGGGTTCAACGGGGCTAAAAAGTCGAAAACTCCATATGGCACATCTAGGGTCGCTACTAAATGCACATACCAAATTTAAAATTCTTAACTCATTTTGGTGGGAAGCTAAAGGAGGAACAGCCCTTTTTCAAGGCCAAAAAAAGGAAAAGACCCCATATCTTCCCTCCTAATTGTCTTAAGAAGTTGATTTTTGGATAATTTATGCAACTTTTGATTTTTTATCAAATCATTTAAAAAGGGGCAATTTTTGAATTTTTGACCTCTCAGCACCCCCTCCCCCAAATTGGGGTATAACCGAATTTTGACCCAAGTTCATCCCCACTCATATATATCTAATACGCCGCCAAACTGAGTCGATTGACCGAATTGGAGCGATTGTGGTCGGTATTGAGCGGATTAAATGATTTTAATGTTCGGTGGAAAAAATGAGAAATAAAAAAAAAAAAAATAAATAAATATGTGACATGGCTAAACATAGTCTTAATGGTTTTTTAGCACTCAAAAACTGATTTCGCTGACATTCCCCCCTCATCCGACGTTGGTCGATATACTTTAATAGCCTGGTTTTCATTGACAATATTACATAGAAAATCAGGCTAAAAACTGGAAAAAAGGAAAATGGTGAAAATTGATCAACAAAGATAGTTTTGAATATAAAATATCAGCAGAATTCGTTTTGAGGCCCTAGAAGACTATTACGATCATTTTTGGCCATGTCAGGTATTTATTTGTACCCCCCCCCCCCCCCACGGTCAGGTATTTATTTGTCCCCCCCCCCCCTCCACGGAACTGAAAAATTATTTGCTCAGCTTGATACAAACCAAAATCAATCAAATTTGGGAAATATGCTTCGATTAGCGGTGGATTTCATATTCTGGAGTGAGGATAACCTAGGGTCAAAATTCAATTGCACCGAAAATTTGGAAGAGGAGCTACTGAGGGAATAAAATCACAAAAATTGTTCTTTTTTGAGCCAATCCATAGACGATCTTAAGTTGTATAACATATCAAAAAATCAGCTTCCTAGGTTAATTAGGAGGGAAGATAAGAGGGGTTACCTACTTTTTGACCTTGAATAAAGACTGTTCCTTCCCTATCTCCCCTCCAAATTGAGTTAGCAAGTTGAAATTTGGCATAGTTGCCTTTTGGGAGTTTCCACTTGTCAGACCCGTTGCGTCGTCTTATAGCCCCAAAAATATAGTTTTTTGGTGTTTTTTTGTAATCTTTCAAGTTTGTTCTTCGCATAATTCTCCTCCAAATTGAGCTATTAAATTGAAATTTGGTATGTAGATTTGGTGTAGCTTTTAGATGTACCTCTTGAACCGAAAAGTTTAAAACCCGCAAAAGGTACATTTAGGACTTCATACAAAATTTCAACTTCACAGCTCAGTTTGAAAGAGGGGGCTGCGAGGAACAAATTCAAACCATAAGAAAATCTGCACAAAAACCCATATTTTCGATGCTGTGAAGAGGTGCAATTGGTCTAAAAAGTCGAAACCCCTTAAAGTACACATTTATGGTCCCTACTAAATTCACACATCAAATTTCAACTTCATACCTCGATTCGGAGGAAGATAGGACAGCAACAGCCTTTTTTCAAGGCCAAAAAAAGGAAAACCCGTCACATCTCACCTCCTAATTGACATAGGAGACTAATTTCTGGATATGTTATACAACATTACGTTGTTTGTCAATTGGTCTAAAAAGACGCCATTTTGCCGATTTAATTTTCTCAGTACCCCCTCCCCCCGATATGGGCTCGATTGAATTTTAACTCGAGGTCATCCTCATTCCAGGATATCAAATTTGCTACCAAACGAAGCATATTTTTCAAATTTGATCGATTTTGGTCGATATACAGCTGAGGAAATAAGTTTTAGTTGTGAGGGCGGGGGGGGGATGAAAAATAAAAATTAATATCTGACATGGCCAACACTTGTCGTAAGTGTCTTTTAAGGCCAGGTTTTCATCAAAAGAATGGCACACAAAATCAGGGTGAAAATCGAGAAAACACTTTTTTTGAGACATTAATGCAACAGAATATTGGGAGGTAAACTGTTCAAAAATGGACCACATTTCGGGGTTGTAAGGAGGAGCAATGACTCTGAAAAGTCAGAACCTCCAAAAGGCATATCTACGACCTTTACTAGGTCTATATGCCGAATTTCGACTTTCTATTTCAGTTTGAAGGGATGATAGGAGAAGAACAGCCCTTTTTAAAGGTCAAAAATGGCGAAAAGCCTCATATCTCCCGTCCTAATTGAACTAGGAGGCTCGTTTTCGTATATGTTATCCGACTTTGGATTTTCTATCAGTTGGCACAAATAGGAAGAATTTTTACGATTTCTACACCTCAGCACCTTAGCCTCAAATCTGGGTCTAACTGAATTTTAACCAAGGTCATCCACCCTCAAAGATATCAAATCCGCCGCCAATCCAAGCCTACGGTTTGGAGTCGTGTAAATAAATTTTGGTTTAAGGAGGAGGGTAGGGGTGGAGGTGGCTGATATTGAACAATAATAAATGTGTGACTTGGCCAAAAATATTTTCAATTGTCTACAAGGACATCAAAACGTATTTTGTGCATACTTTACTCCTTCCCACATCCCTAACATCGGTAATCTATATAACAGCCTCGTTCTCATTGACAATATGATCGAGAATATCGAGCTAATCAAAAATTTGCTATGTGAAAAAGGGTCTTTCCTCTTCTTTTCTTTATCGACCTTGAAAAACAGCAAAAGAAATTTGCTAAATTGGCTAACACCTTACAAAATTATACTGTCGCATAGTCATCTCACAGTCATTCTACTTTTATTCTTGTTATATGCTGCGATCACAAATAAAATGCTCGCTTAGATAGATCGCCATCGCCATCGTCAACGTCAACAACGAACTTATCAAAATCATCTTTCCGGTTGTTGATTTACAACGTATTACGTACCTACTTCACGTCTTATTACCATCTTGTACGTACAGCTTTGTACCTTAATCTACATAGCACACTTTTGAGAAGAAGAACACTTACGAGTTACAATACATATAATGTATAAGTATAAGTATTATCAACGAGTATGTATTTCCTCTTCGGTAATATTCGCACTTAATTGTAAGTAAAGATTTGGCGATGAAGTCTTATACACGTATATACGAGATTTAACCTCTATTCATCATAGGCCCACCTGCGGATTCACCACATTATTCATTTTAATCACCGAGTCGAGGCGTCCACCTATTACGTCATTTTAGTCATAAATCAACGACCGATTTGACTGACACTGCGCTTCTTGTACTTCGTACGTACAATGTCCATGTACTTGCTTATCTGCATCTCAGTGTCAAGTCTTCTTCACTTTGAGATGTAATTAGTGCCAAGAAGTACAGAAGCTAACCAATGCGGTAGAAATGCTTACATCGAAGCGTGCATAGGTTGCACATGTACAACGAGGGAGAGGAGAGAAAAGGAAGGATTTGAATTATCAAAAATACCTACATATTTCAGTACAGTCATTCTAGCTCGAAGATAGCCCAAACCCGATAAAAGTTCACGGAAAGCTGAAATTTCGTACGAATATGTGTTTTGATTCCCTAAAATCCATGCACATTTTGTCCCCTTTGGGGAGCAAGGGGGTGCAAAATTAGGTTTTTTGACAATTACGAAAAAAATGTCGAAACAAAAGTTGTAAAGCATTAAAAAATAAACATTTTTACTTCCTTCATTTTTCTTGCCAGGAGGTCGTGGAGAGGAGCTGGGGCGTTCAGAAAAAAATCATTTTTGAAAATTTCCAATTGAAACAAATGATTTTCAAAAATCCGTTTAAATGACTTCCATCCCAAAGTAGAGAGGTGGGGCTACCTTTCAAAAAGTTGGAAATTTTTTTGGAGATAAGTCTATTATACTAAGAAATTGGAAAAAATAATTCAGTAGAGCGTTAAAAGGAAAACATTTTTTGTTTTTTTTTACTATTTTCTTAGGTGGTCATAGGCTATGGCAAAAAAAAAATTAACACCTGAAAATTCCTGTTGAAATGAATATAGCGAGCCAAAAATTAAACGAGCGTATTACAGGAGTTTTTGTGGTTGCTGAATTCGATTTTGACAACCATTTTAGTGTTGGGCCTGAATTGAGCTTCTAAAGGGGAAATTCAAAATCCAAAATTTGTCAAATTTTAGACAAATTTTGACGTAGGTGCTGATTTATAACATGTAAAATTTGTTGTTGTAGAGTAATGTGGGTTTTTAGCTTTTAGACCCAAATTGAGCCCTCAAAGTGGGTTGTTAAAATTTCAAAATTTTGCAAATTATACACAAATAAATATCGAAATCGGGATATGGAGGTTCCAATGCGCTGTTTTGGCATCTTGAAACTATTAAAGATCAATACAATTTTGGAGCTTAGTAAATTAACTCTTATGTCCAAAATTTGGCAAATTTTGGATTTTGAACCTCATCATTAGAAGCTAAATTTAGATCAAACGTTTAAATAGTTGACAAAATCGAATTCTGCGACCACAAAAACTCCGGTAATAGACTCGTTCAATTTTTGGCTCGCTGAAATTTATATCTGACTCGCACAGGCGTAATTTATTCATTTCAACAGGAATTTTCAAGAGTCGCCCTTTTTTTCTTTTTGTCATAGCTCCATTCCTTGACAACCTAGGAAAAAAGTAAAAAAATGAAAATGTTTGTCCTTTAACACGCTGCAGCGTTTGTCTGAACCAATTTTTCCAATTTTTAATCATAACGGGCTTTTATTCCTTAAGAAAGTTACAACTTTTTGAAGGACAGTCCCATTCCAATCTCTTCCAATTCTAGAAAATGGAACGGTCCAACCAGTGGCCTTTCGAAGCGATGTGCTCTACGGTGAGGAAGGAGGTATTACTTGAGAAGAATTTTAAGAGAATTTTTTTTTTAGGAACAAAAAATAGAATAACGCTTTAATGAAGCGAGAGCAAAATTTTTCTGAAATATTAAGAATGGGGGGGGAGGGTCAGAAACGGCATTTTAGCGCATCTTGTAACTGCAAATGCCAAATTACATTACATTAAACTTTTTTTAAGTTGGAGAGGAGAGGGCAAAGCTCCACTGGAATGGTTCGATTTTTGCAAATTTTGGAAAAATAAAGACGGGTAGTACTTCATGGTTTTCAAATAACTTCAATTTAACGTGATAGATATGTTATTTCTTAAAGTTCAAATTTACCCTTCCCAGCGAAAACTCAAAGCTAAAAAAATACCAAAAATTGTGAAAAAATTGTTTCTGAAAAATTCCATTAAAAATGTATACTGTTCTTTATACTCAACGTAATCAATACAAATCAATTTTCATTTCCACTCTCTTATTGAGGAGAAATATAAAAACGTTATTTTTCACACTTTTTGAAATATTTTAAAATAATTCGAGAAAAGTCGATTTTAAAAAAAATCCGATTGAGATAGATTTTCCTTGAAGTCGCCAGAGGCCTTTTTTCACTACAAATGATTTTTTTTAAAGAATGAAAAAATTACGGAAAATATCGTATTTTTCACAAAATGCACATAATGGAAAAAATGAGAAATAATGGAATGTAGGAATCGGTGACAGTTTTACCAAGGAGTCTCTTTGGATTTGTGCCCACAGTGGCCGATTTTATTTTCCAATGTTTACAGTCATTATTTGACCCGTTATACCTAATATTTCACATCCAAGGAAAAGAACATTTGGGCTTTAGCTTTGTTAGAAATTTTTTTGAAAAATAAATTTGAAACCAGGGTTGTGCTGTAAACTCGCTTTATTGCGAAGTTTTGGAAAAATTTAGTACTTAGGCTACTCATAAAATTTTGAGAAATCAGTTGGAAATTTTAAAAGTTGGTAAAATTGAAGCTCACCCCCCCTCCCCCCACCGAACACATCGTTTCGGAAGGCCACTGGAAGCAGGGGAAAGAAAAGATTTGAATTTTCAAAAACTTACATTTATGATAGCTAGGTTAGGTACATCTACTCCCCTTAGACCTGAGACCTCTCACACACATGTCAAAATACATTCAAGTGTATATTCAGGAGATCAAAAATACATAGAATAAGTGTTGGTTGCCTACTCACCCCTAAATTTGTTCTCGGAAATAGAAAATTTTGTTTTGGAAAACTTTAGAAAAATCCGACAAACCTATAAACGATATTACAAAAATTAAATGCAATTGAAAAGTGAAAAAAACTGAGCCAACATGGTCCACTTTGGGAACCATTTTTTAAAAATTTTCAAGCAGTGCAAAATATCCCTCAAAGATGCTGCTAAAGCAGTACGGAGCAATAATCATTAAATTCCAAAAATTCATGTCGTATTATAAAACAATATGTTTGAAAATAATTTGGTGTGAAGATCAGTTATTTCATCTTCAAATTCAAATCCTATATCTTAATCGACTTGTGCTTTTATCACGATTACGACACCCTAATGGTTGCTGATGGATAATGAAAATATGAAAAATCGGGTCTAGATATCAGCTGATAATTCTATCCCTTTGAACATCACATCTTCCCCCTCATAAACTACAACCAATTGATCAGAAGGTGGGTATTGGTCCCTGGTTGCAATGTGAACAATACTGCAGTCTGCTTGAACTTGCTTGACTACTACGACAACCTAATGATAGCTGGTGGGAAATATGGAAAATCTGCAAACCGGGGTCCGAATAGCGGGTGCTAATACCATCCACTTGAACCATAAAACCTCCTCCCCTCAAAACACAACAAATCGATGAAAAGGTGGATTTTGCTCATTGGGTGCAATATTTCAAACAAAACACTATTCCGAATGAACTTGCTCGACTATTACGACAGACTAATGGAAGCTGCAGTGAAATGAAACTCTG